>QLTV01003728.1:2675945-2732702 GCA_003457575.1 Thermophis baileyi | reverse complement strand
AGTCCTTTCTTAGTGAGCACCTAGAAGCCAAGAGGAACATACATGCCAAATTTCAAGTTTGTAGGCTTTACGGTTCTGGAGATTTTGTGATCGCGGCGTGAGTAGTTTTTATAATCTCTATCTCTATCTCTATCTCTATCTCTATCTATCTATCTATCTATCAGAAAGAGACATTCTGCGAACTGTGGAACTATAATAATTAAAATTTTATTCTACTAAGCTTTCATCAGCCATCTGCTGACATCGTCAGAGTATTAAACTACCATTACAGAGATCTCTGCCTTTATATGCCATTAATCAATTTGGCCATTGCACGCGTAATAGGTCCTTCCAGCCATCTCCCACTTGTAATTAGCTGTGTTGTTTTTGCTGTCATGATACTTGTTGATGGAGGCTTGATTCCTACTGATTCCTCCCTCCTAGTCTTCCTATCTGTGGGAGATGATGTTAGTCTGTCAACCATTGCAATTTGCTGTCTTGTTCGTGACCTTGTGATCGGCCCGGTATGTTCCTCATTAATCCTATCTGTTATAGTTTGAGATAGCACTGCCGGGTTGCTCTGTGTTTGTTCAGGACTTACCATGCCTTCACAGGCTGAGTCTGCATGTTCAGGGATGGGGGGAGGGTGCCATTGGTCCCTGCTCCCTGATGGGAAGCCGTCCTTGTTCATCCTGCAGGGTCTTTCCTGGTGTCTCAATGCCTGGTAGGCCGGTGGTAGTTCAATATGCATGTGATGGAATTGATATTGGAGAACCAGGCTTCTTTTAATAGATGTCCTACTTTAGTCCTATCATGGGAAATGACCTCAGCTTCTTGAAAATTGAATGTGTGGTTGTGCTCCTTCATGTGCATCCAGATCTGGGAGCGCTGTTCCTTGCGTTGAACAGCCAGTTCATGTTCGTGTACTCTGGTCTGTAGCCGCTTGGCCGTTTCCCCTACATAATTGCTTGCACAATTGCTACAGTTGATACGGTAGACTATTGAAGATGCCTCCTCCTTAGGTAATATTTCCTTTGGGCGCATCACTCTCTTTCTCAGTGTTTGGTTGACGCCATGTGCCAAGAGGATGCGTGCGGCAGTTTCGGATACCCCCTGTACATATGGGAGCACCCTCCACGTAGCAGTTCCACTGGCACCTTCAATAGGCTGTCGGACCCTAGGTGTAGTACACCTTCGGATAAAGTCCATTGAGTATCCGTTGAGCTTGCAGACCCGATAAAGATATGCCCGCTTAGTAGAATAAAATTTTAATTATTTTAGTTCAGGAGTTCGCAGAATGTCTGTTTTTTCTTTACAAATGTACCTGGAACTCGTATTTTTAGAATAGTTTGTAATATATATGTATATATATACACACATTTATATGTATATAAATATAAACATTTTCACAGTTTATATAGTATTTTTCTCATATAGCATTTTGCTCAAAAACTGGGACATAGTTCTGTTTTCAAGGAAGGTCTGTAACTCTTCCCACAATAGACCACTTGGAGCATTTATGGTCTATATGAGGTCAGGAATATCCTTTCAGAAACACACTGAATAAATATTTAGATGATGAGCCCTCATTGCTCCTTGGAGCCTATTAATAATTCATACTTTAGAAGGTCTTAAACACATGATAAACCATAACAGCTCCAGTGAAACAGTCAGTATTTATAAACTATTAGATAAGATTTAAAGGAGAGAAAAAAACCTTCTTTATCTTCTTTAAAGTTAATTGTTTAAAATAATAATGGAAGTATATACTTATAGATCTATATTTTTGTTATGTAAATTTTAGTGCTACACACAATTAGCATGTAATCAGTTGGAAAAGATCTACTCATGTAAGATTTTCAATAGAGAAATAGGAAATTAAATCAGGTGATGTACCCTCAACAATTAAACTGATTTGTCCATTGGAAACTGCTTATTATGGATTTTCATGTTAATTGGGACACTATCCAAATTAGTTGTTTTCAATAATGCAGAGGCCTTTGCAACATCAGCCAGTTGTTTACATGCTTCTTTATTGCTAACAGGTGATAGTAATCCATGGATGCTAGAGGCAGATCCAAGAGGAGACCCCATTTTGGTAAATCATGTGTATGTATTGCCTTATTGTATATATCAGGCAAATTCCTCTTCTCTTTCAAAAACTTTCTCAATACTCTTCTGCCTTAGCTTGCTTGCACCTTACCTTTCCTTACTAAATCACTCCTCACTCATTTTTAATTGTTTTATCAATAAATGTTGAGTTAGTAATTGTAATTTAGCGATAATTCTATGGACTAGATAAGTGCCAAGATTCTGTTCAGAGGGTTTATAGTAGATATTCAATGAAGAAGTGGGTTGGAATTCAAAAGTGAAAATGTTGTGGAATATAGCCTGTGTCCATGAGCACAAGGAATTAAATATGCATATCTATCAGTACTCTCTGGTGATATTACTTATGTCTATAGTGAATTGTGCAATAGCCCAAGCTGTGATAGATTTCATTAATCTCCTTCACATAAGGGAGGGAAGTAGTGCAGGCAAGTGATTTTTAAGGCTGACTTTAATGTAATTGCAAAATAATGTTTCTTAATAGATTCAGAATGAAAAATGCATGAGCAAAATGATTGGAAAGTCAACTTGGGTCATTTTGTTTGCTCAAGAAAGAAATATATTAGTGAGCAATTAAATTTGTTTTATCTTTTATGTAGGGTTTTATTGGAAACACATGTTTTGGACAAAAGATCCCTATGTAACTGGGCCCTTTAAGTAAAAAATAACTGCTAAATACCAGAGCAGGACAAAAACTCTAAATCTGAGGAATTACGATTTCCTTGTTTGTTCAATGATAGCTAGTGTTTATTGATCAAACACCATTGGTGGACTTTGCTCTATCAACTTCTACTTTACTTTTTCATCCAGAATTCACTGAGACCCGTTTTCTACTGTTTTGTGTGACTCTCTTAACAACTTGTACTTATTAATAATAATTAATAGAATTTTATTTTTAATAGAATTAAAGGAGTAGTAAGTTCACACCACTAAGCTTTTGTCATACCTTGCCTTGAAATCTTTATTGTAAGTGTAATTTCGCTGCAAATTGGAAATAAATGTTGGTTTTTGGCAAAAACCTAAATCACAGTTATGTGACCACAGGATACCGCAAAAGGCCATAAATGTGGGCTGGTTGCCGAGTGCAGAAATGCGGTCATGTGACTGCAGGGGTGTGTGTGTGTGTGTGTGTGTGTGTGTGTGTGTGTGTGTGTGCACATACACACCTACAGGCATACCTCATATTTCTGTTGCAGATATCAATGAATAAGAATTGGGGCAGGAAACGTGTGATGTTAGAAGAGGAGCTAACAAGCAATATTGTCCCTTAGATTTCTTGGATCTTCTTTACATGAATAATTTGTGAATGAAGCTAATTAGATGAAGGTGTAGGCTAGAATGTATTCGATTTTCAATTGTATTACAGGTTGATATTGTAATGTAATGATACATCAATAGATACATAGACATTACATCATCACACCACCATCATAGACTATGCAAAAGAGACAATCAATCAGCCCAAAAAAGATGATTCCAGCACCTCTCCACTAGTAATCAATAACCAGATCAGCATAGATTAACTCCAAGGTTAAGTTCAGACCAACAATCAAGTAAGCAATACCTCAATCAAGAAACTACCAAAGAGCCATCAGTAAACAGCCCAACCAAAGAATCTCTAAGACTTCCCCCACCCACATACAGAGGCGAGACACCAGAATATAAACTTACAGTAAACAGCATTCCTTACTGGCACTGATGATGTTACCTAGTTAGGGTAATGAAAATGTCTGCAAGAAAACAAGCAAGCTCAGAGAGCACCAAGGACCCCAATGTAATGATTACTTAAGTATCTAGAACATTTTATTTATTTGTTTGTTTGTTTAATTTATTTATTTAATTTATTTATTTATTTGGGTTACCATAAATGAAGTGGAAATGCTAGATAGCAGCAAAGAGACACAGAAAACTCTAATGATTTGCTACCATCTAATGGTGGTCTGGACATGTGCAGCCCAAATATGGTAGTTTTATTATTTATATAATTCCACCAAGTTATTTTGACTACTGGTAATTATATGATTTCTGCTTAGCTCATTTCACTGAGTTATGTGAGAAAAATGAATTAAATCTATGAACCATTTCACATGGTGCATGCTTTATATGCAAGAGATTCTAGATTCTATCTAAATAGGGCCAAGAATTTCTTTGTGAAAGCTGTTACAGTTAAAAGAAATTGACTGGAGATTTTTAAGAATTTTTACTCTATATACTACAGCTTACTTTGTTCCTGTGCATTATAAGTAGACTATCAATGACAAAGACATATTGAAAAAAAATCTGTTCTGAGTTTAATTATCATTGGAAATAAACCAACCAACCCAATGCACTTTGTTCAATTTTAATGCCAATGATATCTCTAAAGTTAGCCTGATTCACTGTTAAATCTATCCATACTTTAATGTATGTGTGTATACCATTGTGTGGAGACTATAAAGTTATCCATAGCTACAGCTATAATAAAAAAGCTTAAGATTTAAATTACATTAGGCAGAAAGTCAATTGAAATCAAATTCATTGGTGGTTAGACAACTTAGACAGTGATGCATCCTATATGAATAAAGTACCGTATATTTTAAAGGTGCAAAACAACTTAGTAACATTTTAACCCAGCCTTATTTAATCTGCTACTGAATTTTATTTTTTTCAAAATCATAGAATCCATAGAGATGAATTTTATAAGATGGAAATCTGGACCATCTTGCTAAACTGGAAGTAATATTTTAGACTTTTTTTAGCTCAGAACATGTGTATGTGTTCACTGGAAACAAAAACATATGCTTAGCACAGTAATCACTTCATCAAGTCTTGATTCTTAGGAAAATAAATATAGGGGATATTCCAGTAAAATGTTAACAATTAGAAGAGTACAGAGGGTCTTCTATCTGATTTGAACCATCAATTTAATTGAGATTGTCAATCTAATTATTTGAATCAGGAAAATGGAGTATATTACATATTTTTTCTGAATTTTCATGAAAAGAATTTTCACACAGGCATCGTGGTCAACTTTATAATTCAGTTTGAATTGTCAATTCAGTCCACTTTAATCAATTCAATTTAGAGATTCAGTCAAATTGATTCCAAATCACATATCCAACACTTTGCATAGCCTTATAAGTCATGTTATGCAGTTAGTTTATACTTTTGCAGCATTTCAACTTCTTGAAACCACAGCATGTTGTTGTTTTTTGAGGAGACACAAATGCATTTATATCTCTGATATAGTTTATTACACTTATTTAACAGGAATCTGTAAATTAAAGACACAACCAATGTTTAACTGCAAATAACTCTGCATTTTCTAGCTGGATCTGTTAAAGCAGAGCAAGTGAGGCATGATATTGCTGAGTCTTCCTTCACTGCTTTCTGCAGTGTCAGTCAACAATTCTTTGCCAGAAAAATGCATCTCAAATAGTGGAACAATGTACCAAGAGCTGTGAATTGTAAGCTGAGGAGGCGTTACATTTTACATGAATAGACATTCACTCAAGTTCATGGCTATCTTTCTTCTGGTAATAATTCCAGTAGCAATTCCAGCTAACAACCATATCTTTTTAGCATTCGGCTTCACAAAAACTCTGTGTAAAATAAGCCATTTTGGTTCCACTTCTTTAGATGGCTTTCTGAGGGCCAAATCGGAAGTGTGTTCAGGAGGTATATACCTTATTTTTTTTATTAAAATATTACATTATGCAGTAGGTAAAGAGACTTACTGAAAGGCAGTATGCAGATAGGGGAAGCTTTGCATCTTTGCCCAGTCATTATGATTCTTCCGAGGAGCCGAGGTGGCGCAGTGCTTAGAGTGCAGCACTGCAGGCTACTTCAGCTGACTGCTAGCTGCAGTTCGGCGGTTCAAATCTCACTGGCTCAAGGTTGACTCAGCCTTCCATCCTTCCGAGGTGGGTAAAATGAGGACCCAGATTGTTGGGGGCAATATGCTGACTCTGTGAACCGCTTAGAGAGGGCTGAAAAGCACTATGAAGTGGATATAAGTCTAAGTGCTATTGCTATTGCTATTGCTATTGCTATACAAAGTTATGAAGGAGCTATGAAAATATTCCCATTTTGCAGATAGAAACTTTCCCCTTTCTTCTTTCACATGCTGTATGTCTGAAATCTGTTTCAATGATACCAGAGTGAAGAGAAAAGGTACGCTTTTCCTCTTAGTAGCTTATTCACCATAAGAATCACATCCCTGCATCTAGAATTATAGTGGGGAATCTCAGAGTTAGAAGACAAGCGTTAAGCCCTCACATTCAAAACATTGCTTAGAAAAGGAATCCAGATTAAAGCTATTGTGACTGTCTATTCTCTGCTTGAACGCGTCCAATGAAGAGAACTCACCAAAGCTGTGGAGCAGCTTGAATTGTTGGTACTGTTGAATTGCTGATATCATTAAGATTTTTTTTTTCTTCAGTACAATTCTCCTATCCAGTAACTTAAATCCATTATTCCATGTCATGTACTTTGGAACAAATAATAGGTCTTACGCTTCTTCTGTGTTATATCCCTTCAGTAATGTAACTGTTTTCAAGTCTAAATATACCTGTCTCCTTCAATCTGTCTTCAACGGGTTTAGCTTTTAGTTTCTTCTCTTCTGTTACCCTCTTCTGAACTTACTTCAGCTTGATGAAATCCTTCCTAAAGTGTGGTGTTTAGAACTGGACACAGTACTCAGGGTGTTTCAATGAAGACTCAATCATCCAGGCCAAAGTATCTAAAAGGTTGAATCACAGCAACTGGATGAAAATGTGTTAATCTGAGATGTTTTGTTGCTCATCCAAGAAATGTTATCAGTCAAAATAAAAAAGTAGTTAGGCAGAGAGTCAGAGAGTTGTTGGAATGTACTACCTCTTGCTACACCAACTTCAGGGGTTTCTCCCCAACATGTATTGCAATATGTCAGCGAAGACACAATTATCCAGGTCAAAAGTATCTACAAGGCATATTGCAATTTTAATGATTGCTACCAGGGAAATTTGGATTTTCAGAGGAAATTCAAAGGAAATGCAAAATTCACCTAAATACAAAACAAACCAATTTCATTTTAATATTTCACATGGCAGTTTCAGCATTCATTTTTCAAGGCACACTCAGCTATTTCAGCCATTCACTTTGTCTTATTCCTTCCTACTTGTTATCAAAATGTTCAAGCTAAAAATCTATGATCACTGTGCTAAACAGAATATACAGCCAGAACCTGCATGCCGAATATGTAAAACTCGAGTTATGCTCTGGTGATTAATCTGTATTGCATTAAACCACATCCAACTTGTATTATTCACAGCTGGTGCAGAAGACAGTCATCAATGACAAACATCATGATAAGGTCAAATTTTATTTTTGTCTTGTTTTCTTATTTCAATCTCTTCCCCTTTTCCCAGATTTTGTGAATTTTAAGAGATAACGAGGAATATACTTCTCCAATATTTATCATTATTAAAGATTGAATGGCATGAAATAACCTTTTTATTTGCTTTGAAGTTTTTAAGGACAAACACAGAACTGCAAAAAGAAATTGTGATTTTTCACAGATAATTTGACACCTGTTTTTGTCAGTGTATATTATACACATGGCAGCAGCCTGTATAAATTATCACATTTTTAAAATATTTTTTTTATATTTCAGGAGCTCAAGAGAAACATAGGAACAATAGCTACAGTAAAGTAAAGATATGCAAAAATGGTTGAGGACTCTGATCAGCTTCGAGTTAAACACATGTGACACTGCAGCATAGTTTTGCCCCAACAGCAGACAAGAGGTGGCAATCTCTATTTCCCTGTTTATATCACTCTTCAGAAAAGGAGTATCTGCATATTTAGCTGTAAATATTTTTTGAAAAAATTGCATATTGAATGGCTCAGGGTCGCAGGAGAATAAATAACAGGCATGCTGATGTTCATGTATTACTGGATTCTATCAAATGGAATTAGATTTTAAAATTGTGTGTGTGTGTGTGTGTTTGTTTGTTTGTGTATATGTGTGAGTGCATAGGATGCACTCACTTCGTGATGGCGAACCTATGTCACAGGTGCCAGAGGTGGCACGCAGAGCCCTCTCTGTGGACCGTGCGCCATCGCCAGCTGCTCTTCTGGTTTCCAGCGCACACATGCGCGCCAACCAGCTGGTCTTCGTGAGCGCCGAAGCGCTGGAAAATGGCCTGAAAATGGCCAAAAACCAGGCCGTTTTTCAGGCCATTTTCTGAGCCGTTTTCTGACTGTTTTCTGGGCCATTTTCTGGCTGTTTTTGGCTCAAAAACTACCTGAAAACAGCCCAGAAAATGGCCAAAAATGGCCAAAAAACAGGCATGCATGCTTCAGCCAGGTGGTCTTCAGGTTTCTGGTGCTCCGGCATGCGCTCATGCACACACATGCACACGCATTCCGGTTTGGGTACTCGGTCCCAAAAAGGTTCACCATCACTGGCATAGGAAAAGTAATAACCATGTTTTGTAATTAAAAAAAACAACACTTTTCCACATTCTGTCCCTGTCTCTCTATGTGCCTTCCTCTCCCCTTCTTGGTCACTTACAAATGCACGTGTAATATACTAGTTGTGCAAAAAATTATTTGGATGTACTGTATCTTTCTGAACTATATGCTTACTGTGCAGGAGTGGGTTCTAACTTACCTCGCTGCGGGTTCACTTCTTCCCACGCCACATCTCGTGGGCGCGCGCATACACAGTGCAAAAAAAAGCCAAAAACAAGATGGCGATGCATGCGCAGTGCCAGAAACTCAGCTTCTGCGCATGCGCAGAAGAAAAAAAATTCAAAAATAAATAAAAAAAAGATGGCGGCGCCCATGGACCGTCACCGACTGAACCAGATCCGTGACATCATTGTGATGTACCAGCGGGTCGCTACCGGTTCGGGCGAACCGATCTGAACCGGGAGGAACCCACCTCTGTTACTGTGTGAATTCTGAGTGGGAAATGAGGAGTCCATTCATTGCCATCTGTCCACATCGTGATGGATTCTCTATTAAAGGATTACTTTCATTCATTCCTTTACTTTGTCATAGTTCTTGTACGTCTTCTTGGTGGTGGTGGTGACAATTACACAACACTGTCTCTCTTGGGGCTTAGTTTTCTTCTTAATTGTAAGGGGCAAGAATATATTTTAGGATTAAATTGACATGATTTATATCTCCAAACTATTCTACCGACCAAGATTTAATTATTTCCCAGCTTTTGGACTTTTAGAATTTTTTGGTGCTACTATTGAATCAAGAAACTAAGCAAAACCCATTTTTAAAAGTGTACTTTGAGAGAAAACCTGTTGCAAGTAGGTACTTGGAAACGGAGTTTTAAAATACATACACTGAAATGCAGATTTCATAAAATACAGGTCAGACAAAAGCAACATGAGTGAACAAAAAAGAAAATTTATCACTTTATAAATATTTTGAAATTGTAATTCCTTTGTTTAAAAATCATCTTGAATAGTTTGGAATGATAAAAAAACTTGTGTACCTCATTGTTCATATCTGGTTTCGAGACATTGCATAACAACCACTGCTATAAGTCCTGAAAGCGGTGATCCCATAGGTATGCCTTTAATTTGTTGGTAAGTTTGTCCTTTGAGATCTATAATCCTGGGTGTTTCAATCTTCATGCATTTGGTTAAGTCAGGTGTGCCATGGAGCAATGTGATCATAGATTCTTTGGCTAATTCCAGATCTATGGATGTGAACAGGGCTGTGACAACAAATGAGACCATGACTTCATCCTCATCTATTGTCACATCTCTGATTGTTTGAAGGCTCTGTAGTGGAGACGATGGAGTGCTGTATGACGTTCAAGGCTTATTCTTCCATCAAACAATGACTAAATCTAAAATCAAATCAAATATTTATTATGATCAAAGAGAAAGATACAATTAAAAAGGATAAAAATAAATCAGTGTAAAAATTATTATTATAAAATCTAAACAAATATAAAACAAAAGTGTAAAAAATGTCTAAAAGGAATCTGAAAGGACAAGTAGAAGCTTTAGATGGATGTAAGCGAGCATAAATTTTAGTATCTGGCAGACTAAGGCAGCTGGGTAACTTTGTGCTAGTCACTATCTCTCAGCTCAATCCACCTCACAGGGCTATTGCTATAGGCCCGTGATGGCGAACCTATGGCATGCATGCCAGAGGTGGCACGCAGAGCCCTCTCTGCTGGCATGCGCGCCATCGCCCCAGGTCAGATCTCCATGGTGTTTCTTTCATGAGCTTCTGTTTCCCTGCAAACGACGAAACAGAAGCTCACGAAAGAAGAAGATCTTACCTCTTGCCGTGCTGCCAGTGTTGGGATGCCCCGCCTCCCACTGGCCAGTTGGTCTTCAGGTCTCTGCTGCGCATGTGCGCATGTTTGCGCATGTGCATGTCAGTGCATGCGCACATATGCGCATGTCCTAGCATGTGCACATTCACGCATGTCCACGCATGCGTGTGTTTGCACACGTTCACACATTTCAGTTTGGGCATGCGCGCGCATGCAGTTTGGGCACTCGGTGTCTAAAAGGTTCACCATCACTGCTATAGGCTGTTGCTACATATATTTTAGCAACCTAGTCCGCAAGACATTTCCTACTGTTTGAAGAATGAAGGATTCCTCCCAGGTATTTGAAATAAGAGACCAGCTCAATCTTGTGGCCATCTATTTTCCAGGAGTGCCATCATTTTGGTTTTCTGATAGTTGAGTTCTAGGTGATTTTTCTTGCAATATTAAGAAATAAGCACTGAAAGAACAATCTTTTGGGATTGTTTTTAAGACTTCAACTGCTTTAAATGCTTTTATGAAAAAAATTGTAAGTTAAACTAATCAACTGAACTAAATCATTCTTGAACAGGTATTTAAAGCTCAATTAGTTCTGTTTCAAAAAACTTCATAGCCCCTGATTTTAAAGACTTTGACCGAAGTTCATTCAGGTTGATAGATTTCTTGTGGCACAAAAGTCTACTCAAGAGGTTATAGCTAGACTTATTTATTTTTTTAAATGTGAGTCATTTTCATTGCTGCTTTTATTTTAACAATAAAAATCAATTTACTAAGAATAAATGTAACAGAAAAGTAAGCCTGGTTTACTCTGTAAATAAATTTTATTTTCTATAATGAAATGTTCTCCATAAAGTGCAGATCTCTTTTTTCTGTGTTCTTTCATTCTTCTTTTATCATTAAACCTTGTAAGCATATCATGAAAGAGAGAGGATACAATTCCCAGATTTATCAAGGATTTCATTTCATTTTAATTAATGCCAATTTCTACCTGTTTCCATTGGAAGCAAGGTTATTAACTCTTACTAGTTGGACTTAATGGGTTTTAAAGCATCTCTAATTGGATGCACATCAGTGAAACACAGCTAACTTACAAGAATATTGAAAGCAACATATGCCACATATGCCATGGTTAAATTATTCTTTTGGAATCAAAAGACTGTTAAGAAGAGCCCTGGTGGATCGGATGCAGAAGCCTTGCAGTCCAGCATTCTGTTCTCACTCTTTACCACTTTCCAGCCATGAATCTTGAAAAAAAAACTATTTCTACTACTAGAGGTACATTCTGGCCATCATGGCAAACTGAATAGTTTGAATCTGAAATTTACCAAGATGGGGCCTCATCTACTGTGTAGCAAAGGGAGATCCTGAATTCATATCTGCAGAGGTTTCAATGCACCGTGTTTGAAGCATACATAGTTCTATATTGTCACTGGAATAATATTTCTAATTGTAGTTTAGAAGGAACTTAAAATAAATATTCACAGTATTAACTTTCTAGTATTAACTTTCACATGCTTAATGTTTCAGTTTTCAGTGCACTTTTTTGTTTTGTTTTAATGATGTTCTTTACAATTGGGTAGTATGTACCATTTCTAAATTTTCAAAAAATGGATTGATTTCTTTTAGTGGTGTAATTTAAGCTAATTTAAAAATCTTAAATAAATGTAGGTTAAAAGAATAATCTTTTCAATACTAGATTTTGTTTTTTAAAAAATGAATGAATGAAGCCTAAAGCATATATGAATCATATCACTCAAATTGCTTCCTTCATGAGAGATTGTAATAAGCTGGCATATAAAACTTAAAAACTACTCCATCTTTATCTTCAGCCACAGATAGTTCTTCCATTTCCTCCTGGTTTGTGGTCTACTTTTCAGTGTTGGAGTCAGTTCATCTCCTCCTCTGGTTGAAGATAATATTGCATCCACTAACAATTAAAGTATGGAAGTTACATTCAGGATACTGCTCAGAGATGTTCAACTGAACAACTGAAACTTTGGAAGCATGTATGGAACATGGATCATAATTGGTGCACATATAAAACATGGATCTTTATTTTGAGCTAGAAAGAATGTCATGCTATCCTAGAGAAAACCTTGATAACATTTCTAATACTTTCGGTTAAGATGCATTCCTCTCATGCCAAGTATCCATTTGACACCAAGTGGGAATGGTTTTTAGAGTGATGAGCAACAGGATAGACAGGAACTTTCCAGGGAATTCTGCTCCTCTATCATGTAAAGAATATTTGCTGTGTTAAACCACCAAATTGCTTTTACCTTTGTTAATAGAGGATATAACTTCTGGAATGATAAATATATTTGATAGGGGAAACAGAATAAGAACATTCACATCCACATTCTACTCATATTTCAAGCAACTGAAATTGTAGATATCCAGTTTGATGACATCAGTATTGTCCTCAATAAAAATATGTAATTGGTAGGTGAAAGAAAATGTAACTTCAATTAGATTTATTGATTGATTTGATTTCTACAATCACCCATCTCAACAAGTTAGTCTGTGTCGGTCATGTATGAGCAGGAGTGAAATGTTATGTTATGCACATAATTTTATAATCTAAGGTACAAATAAGAACAGGAAAATATGCAGAGTATGGCTGTTGAAATTCTTTCCAATCTCTTTATTAGCAGTGGCCAAAGGAAGGTTATGTACTGTCTTTTGTAATGTATTGCACCTGGATATGTGTGTTTGCCTGTAATGTATTGCATTTGTATGTGTGTATCTGCCTGTGTTGTGTTTGTATGTGTGTTTCTGTTTTGTTCACATGCTGCATCTCCCTGTGTTTATCTGCATATGCACATTTTCTCACCAAGATCTAATTAGGATAGGTCTGTTTCCTCATGTATTGTGAAGGTCTTTGGGTGTTTTTTCTGCTATTGCTACATATTGCTTCTTCATGGCCTTTATTTGTGTGTGTACGTGAGCTGGAAAGCACAGGAGAGGCTGCACATGGAAACTTTACATAGCACGGCTTCTGGAATTCATCTTTCTAATCTCTTAAAAGCATCTCTGTCCTCAGTCACAGGATGAGGAGCAGGGGAGGCTTAAGAATGGAGCAGGTCAGCCGCATTCTCAGCCTCTGCTCCAGGGTCTCTCCCATAGAGACACATTGCAGGTTGTTGTTTTTTTCTGGATTTTTTTTCTCTTCAGCCCCCAGCTGAATAGGGTCTATTTCAAACAGCCTCCACTGCCATATCAGATATGACTTTATTCTGTTTTTGGAAAATATTCTGTGATGAGCAGATAGACCAATTGATAGAGTGGCAGCCTTCTGAATGACTTTACATAACGGTTGAGTTGGATAAAATAGTAAAGGTTTGATTTGGAAGTAAGATAAAGTATAGGGAGAAAAGGTCCTGTTTTATATCAGGCAGATGAAAAAAGGCAACATTCTGCTTCTTCACAGAGAAGTTGATGAAATGAAGGATTATAAGGGCTATTTCTCAATATCCAGCCATGTCTGTGATGTTTCTTCTAGTCCGTCTGGCTCTGGAACGTGAATAATCTCTTTGGCATATGTAAGGATGGTGCCAAAGGAAAGCCAAGGGCTGCACTAATGATTTGGGTAGGTACTGGAAACTATTGCACAAATCCTTCGTTATATATTCATACTGTACTTGTTTAAAAGATTTGCACATCTGAATCCTAATGAGATTCATGGAAAATCTGAGCCACTGAATAAGAAGATTCTTACAAAAATGATTGTAGGATCATATCCTAAAATTGTAGCACTTCAAACCTAATCATAAAAAAAAATATTGAAAGTATCAGTAGGCCTTCCTTGTAAAAAGTATGCAGAGAATTGCAATCTAAGAAATAGTTTAACTCCCAGGAAAACACAGTTTGCCAGTTTCTTGAGATAAGAATTGGAACAACATAAATGATTGCAATTTTAATTTACACATTATTTTTGTACTGTATCTTGAAGGGACAAACTGAACAAGATAGGGACAGAAATTATCTCCTTGCTGTAGTCCAGCGTGTCACTTTCAAATAGTCTTGCAAATAGGCCAAAGTAGGTTTTGTATCATTTTCAGGAAAAGTAAATTGGACTTTCTTGTAAAAGCAAAAGAAATACTCCTTCCTTTTATATTAATATGCCTTATTAATATGCAACCAGAGCATAGTCCTTCCTATTTTGCATTCCTCCTGATACAAATAGATTTGTCTAGACTAATGAGAACTGATGGGCTGGAAAAAAAATTGAGATGATGACAGAAGCCCCATAGAAATGAAAGGGGGGAATAAAATGCTTGAGGAATATAATCTGCAACATATATTCCTAAACGTTTATAAAACTGTCACCGGACATGTTTATACAGAAACCTTGTTGAAAATGAGAAAAGGACAACCTGCAGATGAACACTGATGAGTAGCATATGCCTAGATGGACCACTGTGAGAATATCGATTACAATAGTAACTTGTAGGTTTGTGCAATATTATGGATGTGATTTCAGAAAGATGCTTCATTGTGCATGGAAATACAAAGAAAGCAACTGTTTAAAGCAACTGTGTCTCTTTCCCCAGGACTGTGTAGCAGCTATATTGATCCAAGGAAAAGATATGGCTATTTAGAATAGTTGCAGACAAGAGTTGCATTTGCACTTCTGCCTGCTCTGGGGCAGAGGTGGGTTCCTCCCGGTTCGGACTGGATCGCCCAAACCGGTAGCGACCCACTGGTGATGTCACAGTGATGTCACAGATCCGGTTCGGTCGGTGCCAGTCCGTGGGCGCCGCCATCTTTTTATTTTTTTGAATTTTTTTGAATTTTTTTTTTATTTTTTTGGGGAGTATTTTTCCGGTTTTTTTTTTCTTCTGTGCATGCGCAGAAGCCAAGTTTCTGGCACTGCGCATGTGTTGCCATCTTGTTTTTGGCTCTTTTTTTTTTTTGGATTTTTTTTCTGATTTTTTGGCACTGCGCATGCGAGCGCGTGCCCACGAGGCGCAGCCACGCAGCGCGGGAGGAAGCGAACTGGCAGCGAGGTAAGTTATAACCCACCCCTGCTCTGGGGGCACTTTTTCTAAATTAATTCCAAAGAGTTGCATTTCTTTCTGAACCTTGGGTTTCCCTTGTCATTGGAAATTAAGACCATTTGGAAGCTTAGTGTGTATCTACTCTAAAAAGTATTATACTTTCATTGTAAATTTAGATGGTGAAGGTTGCTCACTGCAGGAACAATTAGGAAAGGAAAGCAATAATTAACTATAGCCAAAATGACATAATTGCATACTCATTTTTTTTTCACCTGGAAGCTATGATGTTGCTGCCTATTATTTTGATAATTACTTCACACGTTCTCAGCGGGTCTTTTCCTCTTTTGCTAACTGAGCAATATCACAAACTTCTTCTGAAATTCAATAATTTTAAAAAAGTTTGGTATTCAATGTATGCCAATTGTTAACAATCAAAAATTTAGAAATGAACAGGCAAAGAAAATCTTACACCAATCATAATCTATATGACCATTACAACAGTATAGAGCCGAGGTGGCGCAGTGGTTAGAGTGCAGTACTGCAGGCTACTTCAGCTGACTGCTAGCTGCAGTTCCGTGGTTCAAATCTCACCGGCTCAAGGTTGACTCAGCCTTCCATCCTTCCGAGGTGGGTAAAATGAGGACCCAGATTGTTGGGGGCAATATGCTGACTCTGTGAACTGCTTAGAGAGAGCTGTAAAGCACTATAAAGCGGTATATAAGTCTAAGTGCTATTGCTAGTGCTAGTTCATTTAGTGACCGTTCAAAGTTACAACGGCATTGAAAAAAGTGACATGACCATTTTTCACACTTACAACCGTTGTAGCATCTCTGAGGTCATGTGATCAACATTCGGACACTTGGCAACTGGTTCATATTTATGATGGTTGCAATGTCCTGGGGTCATGTGATCAACTTTTGTGACCTTCTGACAAGTCAATGGGGAAGCCAGATTCACTTCACTTAAAAACTGTGCCACTAACTTAACAACTGCAATGATTCACTAAACAGCTGGGGCAAAATTCACTTAACAAATGTCTCACTTAACAACAGAAAATTTGGGCTCAATTGTGGTCCTATGTCGAGGACCACCTGTATCAAATTGATATACTTTCCTGAAAGTATTTCACAATGAAATTATGAGCATGTTTTTTTCCCTGTGTCTCCATGTAGAAGATTATGTTAGTATTCCTGGAGGCGGACTCTTCTCACTGAGCTCACACTGCTGTCACACAATCTATGGAGCTCTTTACATAGATGTTTGTTTGGTATTTTTTAGTAATAAGGAACATCCTTCCAGTTATTTTAGACATTTCAATGGTATTTATGTTTTATGGCATTTGCCTCCCTATGTCTTTCCCAACCAGAATGATTACAGTCAATGTCTTAATTGCAGCTTGCAGCCATTCCTGTTTAAATCTGCTGCTTTATTTTACTGTTGACTTTCATTATTGTATTTTTGTTAGCTGCTTTGAAGCATAAAAGAAGTGAAATGCAAACGAGCAGATGTCAATACTGATCACGTCAATTACCTAAATTTTGAAGAGTAATGTAGAGCAGGGTTTGAATTTTACCATATAAAAATATACATAAAGTTAAATGTCAGCATTGGATAATGCTCCAATAGATTGATTTCTTTATTCTAGAATGGAGAGATCGATTATAATCTGTAGCTTTGATAAATGGACTGTGGACCCATTTCTAACAGTCTGATATACTGTAGGGAACAAAAGTGCCCCATTCCTTGAAAGAACTTTACAAATAAAAACAAAAACGTAAAAATAATTTCATTCCTGGGAACCACTTTGTAATTTTCTGAAAGAATGATTAGACACTTCCAATACTATAGGCATATTACTTCAAGCAGCTTAATTAGGTAAGGATTTTTTTACAACTAATACATAAAAGATTGCCTTGAAGCTTTCATTACATTCATGTCTTACTTTATATTTAATGAGACATTTTCATGTATTTTCAATGAAACCCTTTCTCATTATCTTTAAGTGCACAATGGGTTAAGCAAAGTAATTATGTACAATTTCCTTCCCTTTCCTTTGTTTATAGTAATAATTCCGGAGGGAGAAATATCTTGCTAAATGGCTCCAAAGTGTCTAAACATCTCAGATGAAGCTGAAATCCAGGCATAATAAGCTAAACTGCAAAATGTGAATGAAATGGACTGTGAGTAGTTTTCATTCTTTGCATTTCAAATGGACAATGCTGCCTCCAGGAGTGCTAACCTAATCTTCTATATTGAGGCCCCGGGAAGAAAACCTGCTAATATTTTAATTGTGAAAGGAACCTTCAGGAACCCTCCATCTTTCCCCGAATGGACCAAATAGCAGGATTTTCCTACTTGTGGCTCTACAGTTCAGAAATTCTATTATCAGGCTTCCTCACATATTTTTTCTCCAAAAAGGAAAAAAAAAATTACTCAGAGCAGAACATAATTTTTATTCTGAGGTTATGTTATTTTTTGGATAAGTTTTTATGAACTGTTATTAAAGTGGAGCAAAGCAAAGATAGGTGACCTTATCTTCATAGGAAGTGGACTATAGAAATTGAAAGTTCATTTTCCATGAGGACCAAACCAAGCAAAAGAAGAAGAAGAAACTCACTTCAGAATGCATGCAATCATTTTGAGAGCACCATACTTGATTTTAGATTGTTGTACAATTTTAGTTTTCAATAACCAAGACTGTCTGTTGTAACTTTGCAACAAATTAATTTTATTACTCTCCTTTTAATCTTATGTGTAAGATATTTATTAATATTTAATTATACAAGCTTCCTATTTCAACAAGCTTTTTGTACTTATCTAAGATTTTTTATCCTGGGATAAATGATTAAATTCCAACTAACAGCATTTGAATTTAATGTAAACTAGAGATATTTTCATTACCCCAGAAATAACAAACTTGACTCAAGCCTCCAAAGCATATAAAAATTATTCAATTCTGAATGAATAACATGTTATCTCATTGTATAGATCTCTTTTATTTCTATTGATATTTTTCCCAGTTTTCAGGCACTGATTCATTTTTGGAATATTACTAAATACTCTTTATCTAGTTCATTTTTGAGGTGTAGGATATATATCACCTGCTATAGTAGTTCTTAAATGAAAAGTAGAAATTGCAAAAGGTTTTGCAACTTTTAGTAGATGCTCATTATTTTGTGTCACTGAACTTGGTAAAAAAAAACGGGGGAATGGCTGTTTTACAGAAAGAATAGGTTGGTATTCTTTAACCTCATAAAAACATATTTTATTCAAATGATAAAAATGAGAAATTTGGCATGGATAAGATTATACCAATAAAATAATAGAGCACCCTAGTGGCCTTCACATTTTTTGAGCTACAGCTTCTGGAATCTCTTGCCAGACTGAATATTCTTTTAATATTCTGTTTGAATCTGATAGAAACTGATCAAAATAATTCACATAATCAAGTGTGCCTATTCCTGGGGCAGCTATCAGTTTTGGTTACTATCCATTTCTCATATTTCTTATCTTTCTTGCTCTTTATTCATTTTCTGCTGCAGTTTGAATTTGTTAAAGTACAGATGAATACTCATATGTACTTGTATTTTTCAGTAAACATACAGTACATTTTTGTATATATCTTTTTGCTCAGATAAGCATTTTTGCAAGCAATGTTATGTATTAAAAAGCATTACTGTTTATATATTTTGCTGCACATTTTCCCAAAATCTAAAGTGCTGATACATATTATTTAGATGGGGAATTACATTACAGCACTCTAGAAGTATGAAACTTGAAATTGTTTAATTTTGCACATGAGATTGAAAGTCCACAATTCATATTCATATTCAAATATGAATAGAACACACATATCCTGATGGAGGAAGGAGGGAGGGAGGAGAAGAACAAGTTAACAAGTTTTTTAGTACTTTTCATCTCCATCTTCTAAAGTACAAAAATGTAGTGTTATTTCAAAGATAACTGAACTACCCATGTATTACTTTTTAATCCTTTCGATGAGGTAGATTAAGTAGATCTGCATTTTTCTAAATACATAGTTCAGGGGGTTTGGAGGATACAGAGAATGCAAAGAAAAAAAGCAATTACTTGAAACTCAACTAGAATCTATAATCAAGTACTTATTTGACTATAAAATCCAAATAATATAGAATTTATACTTCAATACAGTGTATAATGAAAAACAGATTTCCTGTGAGAGAAGCATCCTTAATCACTATTTAAATCTTAAAAATTAAATCACATCCACATATAATGGTTACCTGGTTTCAAATAAAATGTCCTTCTAACCATTTTTTTAAAAAAGTAGTTTCTTTGTTTTGATTTATTTATTGAAGTTTAATTTTAATCCTCTGAATAACTTATGTTTTCTGGGGATATTATAAAAATACTTTAAAATACTGAAATTTCAAAAACATAACATAATAAGCATAAGATTATATAAACAATCTCAATAAAAAGTAAAACAATGAAGAGAAATTTTAAGCAAGAATTTCCTCTTCATATGATGCCAATTAGCCCTAATTTGTATTACCATCTCTGATGTAATTTATAGGTTGAATTTGCTCCATGTAAGGTTAACATGCAATTTAGTTGGATATTCCTACTCTAAATAGTTCCAGGAATTATACAGATATTTGTCTTTCTAACATGTGGAAGGAGCTAACATCATCAGCTCTAATATGGTAGGAGGGCCAAAAAGCAGATCCTTCTTTTCTCTGTGTGAAATCCAAAGAGGATAAATTGTACATACTGAAATATACTACTTTACAGAGCAATATTATTCATGCCTATTTAGAAGTATTTCCCAGAAAGTTATTTCAAATGAATGTATATGACTGCCCTATAAGAAATTAAAAATTTAAAGAGTTGGATGGGACCTCATAGAGTATCTAGTCCAACAATTTCTCCAGTGCAGGATGTGCTAAAGCAGTTTGGACAAATGGCTATCTGGCCTGTGTTTGAAGACCTCCACTAAAAGGTAACCTATCATTTTACAAAGTAACTTGTTTCATTGGTTTGCACCAGTTACCATCAGGAAATTCCTTCTAATATCTAACCTGAATCTATTCCTATAGCTTTAACTCATTGTTTTTGATCCTGTTCCCTGAGGAAGCTAGAGAACAAGTCCACTCTTTCTTCAACATGACAATCATTTAGATATACTGTACAAGGGCTGCTGTCTACCTCCCCTGAGCCTTGTCTTCTGCAGATTAAACATACTTATTTTATATAATGATTCCTCACAGCATATGGTGTCCAGTTGCCTGACCATCCTGATAGCCCTTCTTTGAACTCACTCCAGTTTTGCAATCTCTTTAGATTATGATGACTAGAAAAGGATGCAGATCAGATGTGATGGAATGTACTAGGCTGGATTCTCATTAGGGTTCCATGGTAATAAGAGACAGCTCAGTCCAGATATTTTGTCTTAGAAAAAGAGGAAGAAGACAGCCCTTTCCTAATAGTTTTTAAAGTATATGATTGATGTAGACAATAGAGTGTTTCGGTCTGCCAAGATTCTGTCAGAACTGTGGAACAATAAAGAACTCTACTTGGAAGAATCACCATATGTCTTTCTTCGTTTTGGGGCCTGACACAGTAAAGCAATTCTCTCACAAATTCTACGCCATGCTAGTGTCAAGGTTCCAAGTAACATTCACAACTAAATAAGACTCCGAGGCAAGCAGTTCCTCAAAGTTCCATTTTATTAGAGATGTCATATTGGCACATCTGGGAAAACCCAAATCTGAAAGCTCCCGGGTTTTCCCCACCCAAAGGAAAGTCCAGGTTTCTTCCGCTGCACCCACATGTCCATCACGTGGTCCAATCAATCCACCGTCCCAACTGGAGATGCCCCCCAGTCACGCCTCTCCAGGTGCAGGCTGAACGTCCTTGACGCCCAGGGAAAAGAATGTTATGTCTATATATCTCTACCAACTCCCTATAACCCCCCCCTCCCATTTTCCCACAGCACTAAGTGTGGCAGCCCTGAAGATCCAAAGAAAAAATTGGCCTTCAGGGCTGACAGTTAGTTGTACTCCAATGTCTATGCCTTTCCTCTTTTCTTCCCAGATTCAGGACTTGAGATTTCTATTTGTTAAATTTTATTTTTGCCCTCTGCTCAAGCATTTCTATTGTTTTTTTTTTAATCTTTTTTATATCTTCTAAGCAATTAATTATTGCTCCTATTTTGGCATCATCTACTCATTTGATCCTCTTAATCTCTTCATCTGTGTCATTAGTAAAAATATCAAAGAGCACAGGGCCCAGAATAGAGCCGCCTGACATACCACTCAATACAACTCTTAAAGCTGATGTAGACTCAAATACAAGTAACCTTTGTGTAGGGTCATTCAGCCAATTATAACTCCATCTGATAGTTGTATCTCCTAGGCCATATTTTACTATTTTATTAATGAGGATATCATGACAGATTTCATTGAGTTTCTTTCTGAGGTCAATGTGTGCTATGTCCATGGCATTCCTCCAATCTATTACGCTAGTAACTCTGTCCAAAAAGGACATAAGGTTAGTTTGTCATGACTTGTTAGTAACAAACACTTGCTGGCTCTTGTTAACTGCAGTTATTACATTTGCTTTTTCCTTAAATCTTACAAAGTGCTTGTTAGTAAAATAATAATAATAATAAAAATGAATATAAACATAGAAGTGAAGGTCCAAGAGCTATAACAATATTGGATTCAGTGACAAACAATGGAAGGCTGCAAAAACAACAACAACCAAAAAATACAACATGACTTTAGAAATATAAATAATGCTATGCATTCTTAAAAACTCAGGGAGACAAGTCCAATTAATATACTTGATTACTCCTGCATATTCACACTTAAATCATGCAATTCAGCCAATGCCATAAGCATAGCCCTAAAGATTTGGAAACCAGGGTGATCCCACATAGTAATGACAAAAATGGACAATTGTAAGTCTCATTGGGCTGTCACAATAACTACAAAATGAAGTATCATATCTAATAGCCATAGAAGTGTAAAGTAGGGTTTTCTTTATATTTTCTTTCATACCTCCTGAAAACACCCTTCAGAATGTCAGAAACTTTTGGATTGTTTGACTGCATACAGAGGGTTCCAGTGCAAAGTGGAAATACACTGAATTTTTACTTACATTTAAAAAACTGCTAGTGCAAGATTACAATGCTTAATTTCAAGCAACAAAGACCACACTGTTTAGGAAGCACACTAAAATGTTGGAGAGTCATGTTGGCTGAGGAATTCTGGAGTTTAAGTCCACACATGTTCATCCTGCCAAGGTTGAGAAAAAAAACTGGTAAGCAGCCAGTGCTGATATTGTGAATATTACGTTACCAGTGGCTCATACATTCATTCAGGCTATTGGATACAGGCTATGAAATAAGTGAGAAATGTCTTAGAGAAAGAACTGGATTTTCTTTTCTGCCTTTGGAAACAAATGGACAAATTTTGAAATGGACCATATTTTGGCAAATGAAATAAACGTATTTAGAAATTAACGTATTGAGGTTTGCTTGAAAGTTTCACAGGGTACCTCCATTTGGCCTGAGCAATATGTGAACATGTTTTCCTGATCTTTGGGAAGATTTCTGTTCTCTACCCTTGAAAGAAAAAGAAATGAACATTCCTAGCATAGCAAATATATCAGTTGAGGAATTAGCATAAAAAAAAACAACTAATGGAAAGATTTAAAAGTTGTTTGAGTAGCTATTGAGTTCAAGGGGGAAACAATAGGAACAATGCTAATGTACATTTTTAATGCCAGTCATGTATACTACTAATTGAGCAACTTTCATTTTATCAGGAACCTTCAATATTACTGCTTAATAAAATGTTACTACTGGAAATTGATGATGTTTTGAAGCAAAGCAATTTTGCAATTTGAGTTGCATGCCTGGAGCTAAAGCTTAAGAATTTCCCTTTATCAGCTCAAATATTACAAGTGTTATAACCACATAAAATTCAAGCTGAAACTGTGCATTCTTCACTTGTGCTTTAAATAAATATTTTAATCACTCCTATTTTCTGTTTGACTTCAAATAGAAATCTTATACGTTACCCCGAAGGACCGCGAAGCCCATATGGTTATTAGAGTGTGTTCAGTTCTAGTTTTAAAAATCATGTATTCAATGTATTTGCATGTATATATGGGTTCTTTCAGCAACCAAATCTCTCATTATTTTAGAACTTTAACAAAAACATAGCTATAACTCATGCACAAAAATTCATTAATTCTGTTTAGGCTCATATAGGAGAGAGAGAGAGAGAGAGAGAGAGAGAGAGAGAGAGAGAGAGGGAGAGAGAGAGAGAGAGAACATAGGCAGACAAAATAGGGGCAGAGCAATAAAAACTTCATAATAATAATTCTAAAGCTTTTTTTCCAGGAATCATTATGCATAGAACTTGCTGAAGGCAATTGCAAAGATTTTGCAGTTCGGTTTGATGACAGGACCACATTTATCAGAATTATAGGATCTTTCTTCAGTCCACACCCCAAGCTCTCGTTTATGAGGTAAAGGGATTGAACCATAATGGGTGATCATGCCCCTTTCTCCACATAATAAAAGTGCTTTCCTCTTTTCTTCAGAAGCATGCCTGTTCTGTCCTGTTCAATTTATGAATCAAATGAATGAGTTCTATTCTCTTCTAGTGTTGCATTGGGAACACTATTTGTGCTGCTCTGATTTCCAAGTCTCCCTTCTGTGAACATAAGAGACTGTTCTGTCTGGGTTATTTTCTGGGTCTGGGTCATAGGCTTATTTTCTCTGCAGCTCGCTAAATGTTCACTAGCCGTTTCTCTATTTATTTATTTAGAGAATTTATACGGCCACCCACTCACTCTCAGTGGCTCTGAGGAGTTTACAAAAAATAAAAACCCAATATACAGTTGCTGATGTATGTCGTCTGCAGTTGCTTGCTCACACATTTGATCACTACGCCGTCAAGTTTTAATTAAAATATCAGAAATGTTGTTTTTCAAAGCAAAATCAATTCTGAAATTACTAAATATCTATGTAGATTACCCTGTACAGTATAAGACTTAACCTATATTGTCTCCTTATGCAAATGCAGTCTTGGAGTCAATTGAAATGCTTTATTTGCCAGATTCATGATGACTGGTAAAGATTTCTGCATATGTGGGCAAACATATTATGCACTGAGTAAAGTTTAGAATCTCTTTTTCAGTCAGGAATCATGATGCCTCTGCCATCAGAAATCCCCAGGCATATTCCAAGCTTCCATTCCTAGAGGAAAAACAAAAAGGTGCTCATGAAATTATTTAATAAATGCCACAAACCTGTTTATGCACAATTTTCTTCCCCGTGACATTTGAATGCTATCAAACAAAAAAAATACCAATGGGCATTTCTATAAGAGGATTCTGTACCAATGCGTGTATGTGTTTATGTTTTCTGTTTCCCTAAGACCACCAATACTGAAGAGCAGAGCCAATTTACTTTTGAACTGTACTGCAATAACATTACTGGTGTTAAAGGTGGGGTGTTTTTTTTAGGTACCATTTTTTTAATGGTTTGGCTTATTAATTGAATGAAATTCCTAACTGAATGAAATTCTTGACTCATCCCTCCTTCTGAACCTGAGGATCCCATTAAAGGAGTACTAGCTTGATAGCTTTGCAGTTTCCCTTTTGTAGCCCATATAAAACTAGCAGAGACTGATTTCATAAAGAGACAAGTCTTGTAGAAAATCCCAAGTTCTTTCTTTGTATGTACAGACACATAGAGAAATACTGCTTTGGTGACTAGAGGGCCAATGAAATGCAACTTTTTGTCAGGATATTAAGGGCAAAAAACTAGCACTGCACCTAGAACATTCCAGATTTTGTTCTTCACAAAACTGAAAACCTGGAGAAGCACTACAATTTAGAGTAATTAGATCTGAGCTAGAGCAAAGGTCTGATTCTATGTAAAACATTTCCCTATTTTCAACCAATACGATCCTGAGCTTTCCTTTGCAATTGGGCCCACAATACTTGCTGATGTTGTCAATCCATCTTGTTTTAGGTCTCTTTCATGGATGCTTTTTATCAAGTAAGATCCATTCTATGACTGCCTTGGTCCACCTGCCATCAGTTCTTCTTGCTATGTGACCAGCCCATTTCTATTTCAATTCTTTTACTCTCTTTATGATATTGTATACTTTCATTTGTTCGCTAATCCATGTACAGGTCTTTCTATTTTGTCTTGTAATGCTGAGCATGTATGTTTCCATGGCTCTTTATGCCACTTGTAGCTTTTGTATCAATTGTGAGGTTGGTGTCCATGTTTTACTGGCATATGTTAGAGCAGGTAGCACACGCTGATCGTAAACTTTTCAGGCATAAGGGGTGGTTGTTCTTGGAAATTATGCATAGCTTGCCAAATGCCTGCCACCCACATTTAACACACCAATTTCCTTTATTGTATCACCTTCCATTGAGATCCATTGGCCAAGGTATATGTAGTGGTTTACTACATCTAGTTCTTTTCCAGATATTAAAAAAAATCTTTCTTTGGTGAATTTATTAAACATAGCCTGGTTCTTTTTCAGGTTTATTTTTAAGCCAAATGGTTCTGCTTTGTGCAGCTCTTATCTGTGTCTTTGTAGCTCTTCTGGGTCTTGTGAGAAGAGAACAAAATCATCTGCAAATCTTAAGTGATTTAAATAGGCATCATTGATTTTTATTCCATCTTTTGCCCAATCTAGTTTGTGAAATACTTCTTCAGGGCAGGCTGAGAAAAGGATAGGTGATATTGTATCACTTCGTCATACACCTTGTTCTATGTTGATTCCCACTTTAAGATCATTAAGGAAAATTGTCGCCATTGTTTTTTCATATATTGATTGTAGTAAGTTTATGTAAGCAGTGTCTATGCCTTGGTTGAGCAATGCATTAATTATTGCTTGCTTGGAATATTGAATCAAATGCACCTTCCCTCCCTCTCTTTCATGTACGTACGTACGTACGTACGTACGTACGTATGTATGTATGTAACAGGGGTGAAATAATACCGGTTCGGTCTGGTTTGGGTGTACCGGTAGTGGTGGCCGCGGTGGTTCAGAGGACCGGTAGCAACGGCTGGCTGGCCACGCCCCTGAACCGGTCCCCCAGTTGCCACTCGCTCACCCTGCAAGCGGATGTCCCGGGGCTGCACATGTGCTCTGGCCCTGATGTCATGCTGGAGCACCAGAAGTCCAATGCGATGCGCATGTGCAGCAGCCCCAGGAGCCCCGCTGCGCTCATCTGACTGCTGCCCGCTTGCCTTCCCCTCCGCCTTGGGTCCCGCTCCCCGCATCCAGCCCATGACACGGGACTTGCTGCTTCCGGGCTGGGCCACCTGCCCTTGGGCCCCCGAAGGGCAGGGTGTGCTCTGACATCGCTGGTGCCGGCACCGTGGCCGTGCAGGAAAACTCCCCAAGTTTTCCTGCGCAGCCGCGGTGCCAGCACTAAAGGTGGCAGAGCTTGCTTGGGAGAGCCCAAGCAAGCTCTCTGCCATCCTGGAACTGCACCGCGCCATTCTGGGATGGCGGAGAGCTTGCTTGGGCTCTCCCAAGCAGTTCTGGGATGGCGGAAAGGAAAGGAAAGAAGGAAAGAAAGAAAGGGAAGGGAAGGGAAGGAAAGAAGGAAGGAAGGAAAGAAGGAAGAAAGGACGGGAAGGGAAGGGAAGGAAANGAAGGAAGGAAGGAAGGAAGGAAGGAAGGAAGGAAGGAAGGAAGGAAGGAAGAAAGAAAGAAAGAAAGAAAGAAAGAAAGAAAGAAAGAAAGAAAGAAAGAAAGAAAGAAAGAAAGAAAGAAAGAAAGAAAGAAAACTTATGACCACAACTCACCCCAAAATTTTGGTTGCTAAGCAAGAGCATTGTTAAGTGAGTTTCACCACATTTTACAAGTTGGCCACGCCCACCCGGTCACATGACCACCAAGCCATGCCCACCAAACCATGCCCACCTGACCTCCAAGCCACGCCCACCAAACAAGCCATGCCCACAGAACCAGTAGGGAAAATTTTTAGATTTCACCACTGGTATGTATGTATGTGTATATAAGTTTGTAAGCATGCAAATGTGAGTAGATAAATAGGTACCACTTTGGTGGGAAGGTAACAGGCACTTTGGTAAATAGTCATGCTGGCAACATGACCATGGAAGCATCTTCAGACACTTCAGCTAAGAAACGGTGACTTCTTAGATACTTCGGCTAAGCAATGGAAATGAGCACCATCCCCTAGGGTTGAACATAACTGGAAAGGGAAAACCTTTACCTATGTATATATAGTTGTGCACTTGATTTTTAAAAATTTATTTATAGCAATTATATAGGCACAAATTCCAGTCAGAAAAGAAATAATATTTCTTCTAAAAATGTTCTTTTGTGGTTTCTAGTGTCAGAGCAATAGGTCTTTTATTCATTCAAGAATAAATATTTCTTTTTAAGATAATATAATAGATAAATTTCCAAGTCCTAATTGTAATGAACTAGCATAAGTACAGTTAAAAATAATTATAAAATAGATACTTATAAACCATAAATACCCAATGCACATGTTTATAATATAGCATGATGTAATTTAATCTATATTTACTTATTATGATTCATTATAACAGCCATTGTAACAGCCATGTAAGATACTAGGCCCTTCTATAATTGACTGCATCAATAATGATATCTAGATTAAACCAAACATGAGAGATTTTATCTGCATAAATAAATAATTCTCAACAAGCCTCTGAGGGTTCTATAATCAATTGCTGGACACAGGAGGCAAAGCAACATTCTCATTACCTGAAAATATTTAGTAGATCATGTTATTGCAGGCATAGTACTTGCCAGAAAAATCATATGCTTTCTTCATAACATAAAGCTTAGCACTAAACCCCTTTGGAGGTTTATCAGGTTTAAGTCAAAATTTCCTTCACCTACACTCTAGCCATCTACATGGCTGCTTCAGTTTCCACAGTTAAGCTGCAAAGATCAAGGAATATCTTTGATGCAAATCAGAGAAGGCATTTAAGAACAGTTGGGTTGACTATAGTAGCAAGTACTATATTCCAATACTAATTAGGACATCAGATAAATTATTGACTGGACCAATCACCAATCATTCCATGGCTTCTTGGAATCCAATTGGTAGCAGTAGGCCCTCTGGCCCTAAACAGATGAGCTGTAGCCACTAAGCTAGCTTAACTGTCCAATAGGGAGAACCTCTCCACCTCTCCCTGAGTGGAACAAAATAACGAATTGAATATGCAGTTTGCTCCTATGTTGGATTTGTGACCTGTTAGAATAATTTCTGGTTGCTGTGACTATTATGAATCTATGAACCTCTTCAAAGAAATTACCTCCAAAATGGATGAACGTTTGAAGCACCATTGGCTTGAAAGAACCCTGTTACCAACCATGACATCTGCTGAGCAAAGATTCTGCCAGAAAGCAGGTTGGGCAATTCACTAAAAGAAATCTCAATTCATCTTTGTCCCAATTTTGGGATTCTTTTTCTCCTTCTCTTTTACCAAAATTTCGTATAGTGCCTTATCCCTAGTTGGCTTCAATATCTAAACCAATGTTTCTCAACCTTGGTAACTTGAAGATGTATGGATTCATGCTGGCTGGGAAATTATGAAAGTTGAAGTTAAAAGTTGAACATCTTCTATTAGTGAACAGTGAACAATTTTACTATCACAATAACATTTAAATAGCTATTCAGGTACATAATGTAGATGATTAAACAACATCACTCAAGTATAAAAATAACTTAGAGCCAGGCTGTTAAATTCAGCAGGATGAAAAGCTTGTATGAGCTGTAGTACTGACACACACACAGAGACACACACAAACACACACACACACACAAACACACACACACACACACATGCCAGGTTTTGGATAATAGTATTGCCTCCAATTCCTCCACTGACTTACCTCATGCCAGCAAACGTCTTACTCCACTACAAGCCCAGTTTCTTCTATTCCAGTTTGCTCTGAAAAGAGGAATCCCATGCTGTAGGAAAACAATAATCTGCTTTCTTCTAGTTCTGTTTATTTTTGAGAGCAAGTCCAAAAATACCTTTTTGCATGGCAAATCTAAAGTTTAAGTCTGGAATACATCCCAGTAAACATACTTGGTCTTCACAGACAAATATAAAATTCCACTGCTGGCATTTACTTTTTCTATCCCTTTCCAACAGGTTTTCAGTTGGTGTAAATAAAATACATTCACATACTTATTTTATATTTTTACTCAGCCTGGAAATATGTCAGAGCAGGTGCCATATATACATTCCAATGTAAACAGCTTCAGATTCTGTTTTTTTTTTTAATAAAAATATTTTTCATATATAAGTATTACATGCACTTAACACATTTTCTGCTTTTATTATGTGTGAGATTCATCAGATCAGCTAATGATGCATGTCGTCTAACACTAAGCATATGGAGAAAACATAATATATATCCAAGTTTGACAAAATTGTGTCATTATATAAACTGTGAACCAAGGATACTTTTAAACAGCTGTGTCAGGAAAATTAATACTCCCCCATCACAATTCCTGACCTATAAACACTCTCTCTCTCTCTCTCTCTCTCTCTCTCTCTCTCTCTCTCTCTCTCTGAGAGAGAGGGGGGGAGAGAGAACTTGCTTCAAATCTTTTGAACAGATCAACCTTTCTTGCTTGTTTCACAATAGTTAGCATATCACAGTGCCCCTTCTGTTCTCATTGTGTGTTCAAAATATTTCTGCTTAGATGCCAAACATTTTCTGAAATGGGATATTAAAAATGGAGTAGAAGTTAAGGATTAGGGCCTTCCAAAGTCAGCTTGCCGAGACGGTGTTGGCCATGTCTACTTTCAACTAATTTTTGTTCAAATATGGGGTTCCCCCCCCTTCAGTGGTTGGAATCAGATGTAGTTAGAGGTTAACTGAGGCAGATGTTGCTTCCTATTAACACTGTTCCCACAATGCAACATTTATTTTATTTATTTTTATTTTATTTATTTAACAAACAGTACAAGGTAGCAAGTATAAGTATGAACATAGACATGAACAAAGGAAGTAAATACAGATAAATGGGGACAGTAAGACAGGGATGGTAGGCACGCTGGTGCGCTTATGCACACCCCCTTTATGGACCTCTTAGGAATGGGGTGAGGTCCACGGTAGACAGTTTAAGGTTGAAACTGTGAGGGTTTGAAAATGTAACAATGGAGTCAGGTAAAGCATTCCAGGCGTTGACCACTGTTGCTGAAATCGTATTTTCTGAAATCAAGTTTGGAGCAGTTTACCTTGAGTTTGTACTGATTGTTTGCCCGTGTATTATTGCAGTTGAAGCTGAAGAAATCATTGACAGGTAAGACATTGTAGCAGACAATTTTGTGTACTATGTTTAGATCAGACCGCAGGCGGCGCAGTTCCAGATTTTCCAGGCCCAAAATTTCAGGCCTGGTGGCATAAGGGATGAGTAGATGTGAGTAGAGGACTGGAGTACTCTTCTCGTGAAATATCTCTGGACCCACTCAATCGTATTAATGTCCGATATACAGTGTGGATTCCAGGCAGATTAGCTGTATTCGAGAATTGGTCTGGCGAAGGTTTTGTGTGCCCTAGTTAACAATTCAATGTTACCAGAGAAGAAGCTTCGCAAAATAAGGTTAACAATTCTTAAAGCCTTTTTGGCAATGCTGTTACAGTGAGCTCTGGGGCTTAGATCGTTTGAGATAAGAACTCCTAGGTCCTTGACAGAGTGAGGGTCATCTACGAGATTGTTTCCGCCTAACTTGTATTTGGTGTTCTGATTTTTATTGCCAATGTGTAGGACAGAGCATTTTTTAGTTGAAATTTGGAGTTGCCAATTACGCGACCATTCTGACACATAGTCTAGGTCGCTTTGTAGGGCAGCAGCATTGTCGGTAGTGTTAAATAATTTTATGTCATCGGCGAAGAGGACGCAGCTGCTTTTATTGTGATCACATAGGTTGTTGATATAAAGCAGAAAGAGTGTGGGTCAAAAGACACTGCCTTGGGGGACACCGCTATTAACTGGTGCTGGTTTTGATAGGGCCCTCCCTATTTTGACCATCTATTGCCTCTTTGACAGGAATGAGGCTATCCACTTGTGTAGGGGTCCGGAGATGCCGTAAGAACTAAGTTTCAGCATTAATTTGTTGTGCACCACTGAGTCAAAGGCTTTGCAGAAGTCTATGTAAATTGCGTCTATTGTTTCACCTTGGTCAAGATGTGTGGTCCAAATGTTTCTGCAGTGTAGGAGTTGCAGATTACAGGTCAGATTTTTTCTGAAACCAAACTGCTTGTTAGAAAGCAGGTTGTTTGTTTCTAAGTGGAGGGAGATGGATTGGTTTATAATCGATTCCATGACTTTACAGGTGACGCAACACAGTGCGATTGGTCTGTTATTTTCTACTAGACTAGGGTCTCCCTTTTTAAAAATAGGTATGACCGTGGCTATTGACCATAATTTGGGCAAGGAGCTGGTTCTGAAAGATACCTCATAGATTGTGCTTAGAGGTTCAGCTAGGGCAGTGGCAAGAAGTAGGCACATAATCCATCAGGACCAATAGATAGAGATGGCTTTAGGTTGCATAGTACTGTTTCAACGTTAACTGCTGTAAAGTCAATACGGAGTAAGTTGTTACAATTTGTTTTGATGCGACTGGGAAATGGGGGGCAGTAGCCGTTGCTGTCGACAAAGACTGAACTGAAGAATGTATTAAAGAGGTTGGCCTTAACAGCTTCATCGTTACAGTCTTCCCCGTTAGGCCCTTTTAGGAGTGGGATAGATTTTGAGTCTTTGAGTTTGGCATTTATGAAATTGTAGAAGGCTTGGGAGAAGTTGGAGTTTAACAGCTCCTCCTCCTGTCTGCAATGGTGATTGATACATTCGGCCTTTATCTGGCAGCATAAGGTTTTGTAGCAGTTTTTAAAGTTGGCTACGTAGCTAGTTTTATGTTTACGCCAAAGAGATTTTTTTTTTATTGTAGCTTTCTTATTGTTATGGGTAATTTGTTATTATTTTTGGTTTTAGGGGTTATTTTTGGTACATATAGATTAATGAGTCTATTGACTTCGAGCAAGACAGTGTTATAATGGTCTTCTGCAGTATTACAACCTGTGAACAGGAGGTGCCAATCAAGAGATGAGAGGTCGGCCGCTATGAGATCATAGTTGGCTTTTTTATAGTTATAATTTGGAGTCCCATCATTATGACCCTCTTTGCAGGGACGCAAGTTGAGGCAAAAATCAATCATGCTGTGATCACTGTTGGAAAAAGGTTCTTTAACTTGTAGGCCATAAATCGAGTTTAAGCTATTGCAGAAGATGAGATCTAAGCAGTTGTTGAGCCTAGTGTTGTTCGTTACTAACTGCTCCAGCCCCAGAGTTGTAACAGCATTGTACAGGGTTGCATGTATAGGTTCGGTTGAACATTCGTTTAGGGTCCAATTAATAAGAGGCAGATTGAGGTCACCAAGAAAGATAAGGGGGTGTGGGTAGGAAGCTGCCCACGTTAGTAGTGCAGTTAGTTTGTAAATATGACCAAGTTCGTAATCATTTGAATGCTATTATATTTCAGATTCATTAAATGGGGGAACACTGAGAGTGGGAAGTGACTGCCATGTTTTCCTTTGGAGTTTCATATCACTACAATGATATAATACTGGTGACATGCTATACTAAGTATCCATGTTAGTTCAAGTATTCATTGTGCTATCTATAAGAAGCTGCTTCATTATTTAAAACATTTAAGTTTACACTACTCATCTGATCCTGGAAATTTAAAGTTTAAGCTATATGAATTGAAAAATTATAGCATGATACATCATATGTAATAAATACAGTCGGGGAAAATCAGGCAAGTTATAATGTAAACAGATGTAGTGTTAATGGAAAAACAATTAAGAATCTGAAAATAAAATAGAAAATAGTAGAATGGAGATGATTATTTTTTAGAAAAAAATTCCATAATATATTAATGAATGGATATCAGTTAATTCTAATAATATTTTAACAGCACTACAGCTATTTATGCATTGTGTAGTTTTAAGTATTTTCATTTGGGGAATTACTGACAAATTAATTGCAGTATAAATATCTTTTAACTGCTCAAAAGAGAAAAGAGAATCTACTTCATTTAAGATCATGTGACTGTGTTTTAATGAATTAAAAACCTTAATGCTACTATTAGTCATTTAGTATGCGTTGAAGAACTTACAATTCTAAAAAGCATAAACTTGATGGTTTGACACAAATATCTTTATCATAGACTTGAAGGTGTAGTGAATATTCATGACTCAAGAATAATCAGACTGATTCATCCTAAAATACGAACACTTGATAGAAACCTCTTAAGAGACTCCATTCTACTTTTATGGCTACTTCCCATAATATCTAGATCAGGGGTGTCAAGTACGGGTCATTCCATGTCAAGTGGTCTGATTTCAGAAAAGTGCCCAGGTCGACCATCACGGATTTTGATGAAATTTGGTGTGAACATGCACACACATCCCCAACGAACGTTCCCATCTTTCTTCTTGCAGCATCCTGCTTTCTTCCATTTCTTTCTTCAGAACGTATATATACTTAATTCCGTGAATGTTTCTGTCGCAAAAGTTGAACAGATCTGTCGGCGTCAGTATTTGGTCGGTTGATGGTATATCGCTGGAAGGAAAGGTATGAGAAATGTGAAACTTTGTGCGTAATAACTTAGCAACACAAGGTTTTCGAATATAAAATTTCATTCTCCTACTGCTTTCCAATAGTTCACAAATTGAGTGCAAAGTTGACGGTTTTTGTAAAAATGCCAAAAATAGGGTATTTTCAGCCCGCTTTTACAAAAACAGACCTTCTGGAAACTCTGTTAAATCATTCTCATTAGAAAGAGCATATTTCAATATAAAACAAACAAGAAGAAACAATAATAGAATGCATGTGATGCTGTCATAGCAATGTCCTTCACTTTGTCCCTATTTTTAGGGCTTTATACGTCAGCGATGAAACACCAACTCTACTTTTTTAGGGGGTTTGAAACATTCTCTTTCTAATGAGAATGATTTAACAGAGTTTCCAGAAGGTCTTTTTTTGTAAAAGTGGGCTGAAAATACCCTATTCTTGGCATTTTTACAAAAATCATCAACTTTACACTCAATTTGTGAACGATTGGAAAGCAGTAGGAGAATGAAATTTTACATTTAAAAACCTTGTGTTGCTAAGTTATTATGCACAAAGTTTCACATTTCTCATACCTTTCCTTCCAGAGATACAGTATAAGAAGCCAAACTTTAACCTTTTTTCGAGCCGCAATATTTTCGGCCAACTTTGCTCCAAATTATCTAGATGGAGATCGCTCATGAGAATGTTTTTATTATTTTGTTTAATAGAGCACAACAAGTTGTACAAGATGGCCAAGTTTTGTTTCTCTCAACAAAATATTGCCAGAGATATTATGTCTCAAATTTGCTGAAACCTCAGAGTCATACTGTCGAAGGCTGCGGTATGGGGTCATACAAATGACTATATCTCTGCAAGTATTGCATCGGCAAATGTGACATTTCACCAATATTCATTGGGGACATGTGTGCATGTTCACACCAAATTTCATCAAAATCCGTGATGGTCGAGCTGGGAGGCCCAGACCACTTGACATGGAATGACCCAAACTCACATCATCACAGCAGCATCACGTGACGTATCGGGACTTTTTTTTCCCTCGCTAAACCGGGCATGGACGTGGCCAGCGTGTGACACATCCAGCCTGTGGGCCTGGAGTTTGACAGCCCTGATGTAGATAGTATAGATGTTTACAATAGCCTAATTTATAGTGAAGTTCCCCTGCCTTCAAACACACAAACACATACACACATACCCACACACAAGTTATTTCAGGGAGATTATTTGGACATTATTTTTGAGACATTGTACAGTAGAAGTATCTAATCTCATCTCCATTTTTCTGTGCCTACAAAATAAAACATAGCCATTTTTGACATATAACTCTGTATACTGCAGATTTAATTTTTTTTTTCTTCCATCATATCCGATTCTCAGAGACTACCTGGACAAGTGCCTGCAGTTTTCTTGGCAAGGTTTTTCAGAATTTATACCAGTCATAAATCATTTAAGAGGTTACAGAGCAGCATATTATTTTGTGGTTGGTAAGTATGTGTCAGGGGTTTGAATATTTTTAAGTTGGCAAAACCACATGCAAGGTACACAGATTAACTGGTAGGGCAATCACTTTTATTACAAACGTATTATTTATAAATGAAACTGGTTCAGTATTGCATGAATTATTACAGGGAATTTATTTTACAAAACCCTCCCAGCTTCCTAAATTGCTCTGCTGTTTCTTAAATGTTTGTTTTCCTTCTTATGTTTGTTGCCCTCCTCTATTAACAAGGTACTTGTTTTGTTTTCAATTATTCCTTCTTGCCTTGCATGGGAACTTTCTTCTAACTGAGATAGCTAAACATATTTGCACCTCTCACTTTTTCTGCCAGCTTTTTAGGAATACAGATCTGCCAGTTGTTCTTCTACTGTCTTCTGCTGTGTCCTCTCTTCTATCCCTTCAGAATCTTTGGTCACTGGGTTTCTGAACAGCTGCAAGTCTTTGAATCCTTCTTTCATCCTTTGAAAACTTCTGTCTTCCATCACACAGATGGAATCTATCATTTCCTCTGACAAGGAACACTTTCACACTCTCCAAAAAATCTCAGCTTTCACTTATCCAAACAGCAGGTGAAAAACCTCCTAATGGCACCATGTCATTTAAACCTTCTCACTTCTGCTTCTCACCTTCTAGAAAAATAAAAAGTCTGAATGCAATTTAAGGGCTACATGATAGGAATGACTACTCCAGATTGATGATCTTGAGGCATCCTGTCACTGTATGCGAAGCCTAAATTGTATTTGGATACAAGAAAATCCTATTCAGAAAGTATTTACTGAATGCTTGGCAGTGTAAATATGCCAAGATTTACTACTCTAACTGCAGACAGCAGTTATTAGTTAGTCCAGTTTTAACCCTTTTATGGCCATAGCAATAAAAAAATGGATATGAAAAGGAGAAGACTGATTTCTCTTGTATTCAGCAACATGAAAGAAACTATCTGGTGCTTATGGATGATGTATCCAAGATTTTACCCTCTTGATAATTGAAGGGGGGGACCCACATTTCACTACAAATAGAGTAGAAAAATCAAGTGATAGCCTTTTTGGTTTTACCTGAGAGTACAAGGAAAATGCTATTCTACACAGCAACATCATATATGATTTTATTAGTTTGAAAGGAGCAACATATCAGCCTAAGGTTTCCAAACAGGATAAGTATAGCAATAGCACTTAGACTTATATACTGCTTTACAGTGCTTTACAGCCCTCTCTAAGCCGTTCACAGAGTCAGCATATTGCCCTGCTGTATGTATTCCTGCTCAATTGAAGTTTCCAAGGGGGTGAAAAACCTGTATGAGAGCAGACAATTTTCATTACATTGTTCTACTACACACTTTGAATGGAGCATGTGACTGGCACTCAAAGCACTGACACAGATCTGTGGATTTCTGCCAGGATCTTCTCACAGCTACTCTCCATAGATAAGTAGCCAGTCCCTTTGGATGAATCTTCTTCCAGTAAGAATGAGAATTATTAGGAGTGAGGTAGAGAGTTTTATTAGTTGTTTGCTGTCATATGAAGACCTACCACTGAGCTCTTATGGAACCACTGTTTCCTGCCCCTTTATTTAATATTTGATGTAAAGCAACACATAAACATGTCCTTCAAACACATGAGATGATGATGGTTTTATTTGATTTATATCACTCCATTATTTGGTATAATTCAAGGCAGCATAATTAATGCTCTTACCTCATATTTTCCCCACAACAACCCTGTGAAGTGGGTTGCACTGAAAGAGAGCAATAGAGAGAGTGACTGGCCAGTCAGCTTTCATGATAATCACCTGTCCTTCTGCATTCAGAGACAAAGAGCAGAGAGATAAGGAATATCAAATGTTTGAAAATATCTGTCTTCTTTGTATTAGTTTATTGTTACTTATAGCCTAATTTCTACAATTTAGTAATGTCAATACAGTCGGCGTGAGCTTAAATGGACTCCGGGGGATGGTAGAGGACAGGAAGGCCTGGAGGAACATTGTCCATGGGATCGCGATGGGTCGGACACGACTTCACAACTAACAACAATAACAATGTCAATACTGGCTGCACATGGATTGGCATTAGGCAAATCCAGTATTAATTGTGTGACCAGAAGTTAAAGCCTGAAATAATTATTGTGATAGTCTAACTGCCTTGACTCCATGTCTTTACCATTTTTTTTTTTTGGAAATCACGCCATTTGACTTGACTTACTAACTCTTTTCTTGCAGATAGAGGATCTTTTCTACTCTATTCTTAAAGTACATTTAGACTATTTGACTATCCCTTCTGACCTACTGTATGAACCTTATCCCAAGACAAAAACTCTGTGGGCTCCATTTGTAGATTAAGTTTTTTACCATGACTACCTTTTGAAAACAGCTTTTCTTTAATGATAGATGTCAGTCATTGGACAACATTTCTCACTGTAGTAATGATTTTTCTACACACTACTGAAGGAAGTTAGGTCAAATTCATGTGAGAAAATTGGCCCTCTTCCACCTTCATTGCTAATATTCTAAAGAATAAATTTTCCCAATTACATTAAGTTAAATATTAACAAGTTTGTCGAGTCCCAAAGGATTGGTACTTTTAAGTTAACTATGCTCTTTCAATTTTACTTAAGAGAAAATCTATTCCTATTTAAGCACTAATGCACAAGCTAATATCAAATATTACATACATTGCCACTTCACATTATTTATTATAGTCGTTATTTGTCCTTTCTTTTCAGAAGTTCATCCAGCATCCAAATAAATAAAATGCTGCTGTTTGTATGATGATAAATCATACCATCTGGCTTTTCATACAGTATTAAATTAGCAGTTTTTTCATTCCGCGTAGGGGCAGCTGTGCTTTTATTTTGTCAAATGTGATTTCAGTAAATGTGTCATAAGTGGAAGAAATTCATTCCACAAAATATCAGAGCAAATGTAATTACCCTTCACAATCTAATCTCCATTTTCTATTGTTTTTGATACACCACCCTTCAGCTGTGAGCATGATGAAAATGAGCATTAAGCAACATAAGAGCCATGTGCAGAAAATGAAAATGTCTGGGAAAATAAATACATTTAAAAAAAATCTTTTCCTGCTACTGAAATGACACCAAGGTAAGTGCCAAGCAGGTCCCCAGGAGAAATTATTTCTGTGGGTGGGCCTCACTGAATCAGTAGAGATAGTATAGAAAAAAGGGTTATAAAAGTTCATAAAACATGGTGAGGTAGAACAAAGTCCATATACTCTTTCAGCTTTCATTAGAAAGCAAGAAACAGGGTTAGGCTGTTATACTATAAGTGTTGCTGCTTGGAGGCACCAAGTGATATTTTCTACATTGCATGTAGAAAAGGCGTGGGGTTTGAGTCATAATGCTGTGATAGTGCTTACATCACTTTGACCCATAGATGTCACTGCAGCAGTGGGTTTCTCTTACCTTTGCTACCGGTTCGGGAATGGGAGCGCATGCATGCGTGTGCTTTGCGCACATACAACGCTTCTGCGTATGCACAGAGTGTTTTTGATGACATCTGGGCGGGTGGGCGGAGCCTTCCCCCGCCGCCACTACCAGTTCGCCCAGTTCAACCCACCACTGTGTCACTGGGAGATGCAGTTTATGAGACTCATACAAGGGGTAGAAATCTTTATTTGGACACTCAATTTATAGTATGTTAGAAAGCAAGAAACTTTCTTGTAGAATGTTATACTACCCTATTCTTGCCTAAACCAAACATATCAGCTGAAAATTAGGGCACCATCAGAATAGGTCAGAGATTTTTTAAATCTAATTTTATTGCAGTAGCATGTGTTTTTAAACTGTATAGGAAAGAAATATCACAGACACAAGTTCTGCTCAGAAAGTTGTGCATGAGTTCTATTTATAGACATACAAATTTTAACTCCTCCAAATTCAAATTAGACATGCTAGTTTTATAAATGGGTCCACTACAAAAACTGTTCATAATGAAAAGATACTTTTCTCATTAAAATTTCAGTGACAAATTGTTTTTTAGTTAAGTTCTGTATTGTGTGAAGATGTCTCTCATTTCATCACATAGAGCCTAAAATTTCTGAAGATGTTTAATATATTTGAGTGCCATTGCCCATTTACAAGTTGTTCATATTATTCATGAATAATATCTTATTGAAGTGGACTTCCAAGAAAGTAGTACTTAATAAATATATAAAAAGAGATAATCTTATTGAAGTGTATCATATTACCTTCTGCATGTCTCCATGAGTGGCTTACAAAAGCTGACAATTTGACAGACTCTTAACTTTTAAATCAAAATGATAACGACATATAAATCATATCATAGAACTCTCTTTTATCCTCCCTCCCTCCCTCCCTGCCTGCCTCCCTCTTTCTCTCCCTCTCTCTCTCCCTCTCTCTCTCTCTCTCTCTCTCTCTCTCACTCACACACACACACCACACACACAAATATATTTGGCTGAATGCAGAGAGTAAATGTAAGGGGGGGAAATCAAGAAAGCATGGGGATTGTAGGATATGATCACACTATCAGTTGTTGCAGTTGTTTATTTCAGCATCAATAGTTTAGTATGCTGATAACTCAACCCAGATAAAGGTTTACTATCATAAATAAATTTACAGGTGCAAAACATGTTTATTCAACCTATGCCATTAGTATATACAATGTTCATTTATTGCTTGAACATTGCTATCTGAAATAGGCAAGATTATTTTTTTTATTTTTATTTTATTTTTTGCTGTGGTTGACATTAGAAATGCTCTGTATGGAAGAACTTACTTTTAGCTAATAGCAACTTTCAAAGGGCTTAGGGATAAAGGCCAACAGATCAATCACATGTAGTTGAAAAAGGTTGGCACCTTCCCTATTCTGCTTTGCAACATAGTGGATATGTATTCATGTTATTTCTGTAACACTTTGAATAATCATCTGACTTACTGCAGTTCTAAGCTATTCCACTTATTGGTAACAATTTTTAGAAATTTGCCCATAAACTCATGAAGAATATTGAAAGAATTAGTCCTATGCAGAAAATGTTTTCCATCAGTTTTTATACTGGTTCATTCAATAGGGTGAAATATAATTTCCTTTGGAAGGATAATGGAGTTTTAATGAAATGCTGAGAGAGAGAGAGAGAGAGGGAGAGAGGGAGGGAGAGAGAGCTTACCCACGTGTCACGCCTTAAGCCCAAAGACAACACAGTGAAATCCAATTGAGTCCAGTTCTTTATTGCTTACACCTAATAGGCAAAATCTTACAAGACGAGAACTATAATCTTTTAATCTAACAGATACACCCTGGGAGATTTTAGAGTGTGGCTATCTGAACCTTTTCCTCACTGCCCCATCCAGTTTAGAACTGCACAGTCTCTTGTCTTGGGCTTCTCTCTGAAATGTGCTGCCTCTTTCGTAGGATGCCACTCCTGACATCCCACCACTATCAACTCCTTCTTCAGCTGTACATTCCATTACACCATCTCTCTTTCATCCTGAAAAGTACTTTCCTAGCATTACACAGTTACTGTGAAAATCTCGGACAAGTTGCATTTTCTTTAAGGAAATGAAGTACCCCTTCACTCTGCAGCTTCAGATTCAAAGCACAGCACATCTCTAGTCCCTAGGTATTGTAAAATAACTCCCATAATTCCTAATCATTGGTTATGCTAATTGGAGTTGATGTAAATTCTACTCCAAAAATATCCAGAAATCGAAGACGAGAATAGGCATTTCACTAAATGTTTGTAGGGAAGAACTAAACATTATTTGGTCATAGTTATTGCTGTTTCTCTTAATGATGATCATTGTTCCAAATGCCTATTTATCTTCCAACCCTTGCCACAAGTTTTCCCTAGTGGGCTTCAGCTACTATCTTAACCTCAGTTACTTGTGAGGAAGCTTCCTTAAATTAATTGAAAGTTACCTCAAAACAAGATAAATATGACAGTACAACATCCATTGATAACCATTTGCCTGCTAATTTCTTTTTTAAATTAACATTTATGACTCTTCCAGTTTTATCCAGGCAAGGAAAAATATAAAAAGGAAAGAACCAAATAGACCATTGATAAATGACCATCAACTAGGAATAAAGCTTAAAATACACAAAGAAATTAATCCATTTAAATTAACATCAAAGGAGATAGGGTAGGTGGCAGATGCTTGCCTTTTATATAATTTGCGCTGGGAAGAAAATTAAAATCCTAGCCATAACAATTAACTGAATGCTCTACTAAATCCAGTTGTCTGTACAGCTTTGCTATAAATGAATCCAATTTGCATCACATAGAAGTGTTGAGGATTCTTCTCTGTATTTTTTCCCATTCTTTCTAAATGATAAATTATGAGTGGCATTCCTTTCCTTTTCAGGGTAAGATATAACTTTGGGCAGTGAGAATTATTGTGTTGAAGATTTGTTTTACTCTTGGATCATTATCACTTTATTCCCCACAAGACCTGTTGTGATGCCTCATTGTGGAAGGCCAGTGCTCCTGGGAAGGATGAAAAAAGAACACCAAGAAGGTATTTCACAAGTTTATACTGTATTCACAGCAAGGCCAACTAAAGCATGCAGATTATCCCAGCAAGCATTGGGGCAAAGCAAGCAGGTACCTGCAGTATATTGGGCAGTATCAATTCAAGAAGGTGCCAGAGATGTATGATTAAATGGCATATTATGTGCAGGTGAAGGCAATAGCAAACCACTCCTGTATTTTAGCAACATACCCAGAAAGCATAAAATGATTGATGATAAAGTGCTGGATGAAAGGCCCTTAGGTCAGATTTCATTCAACATGCTGCTGAGGAAGAGCTGAAGATCTTTTTTCGTTTGTTCATTTTTGATGTGTTTTATGATGTGGCCTATGTTGTGATGTTTATGATGTGACTAGATTAAAGCCTTTGGGATATGTAGCTGTTGAGGTAGCTATATAGAAAAAGAAAACCCAAAGCTGCAAACCCAATTACAGTGGAAACATGGAATATAAGAAGCAGGATGTCCCTCTATGAGGGAGATAGGCCATTGTAAAATTTGATAAATAAATAAAATTATAAATCAAAGTTACAGAGCTCAATACAGTGAAAAATGAAATGACACAACTACAGATTGACATCGTAGGCATCAATAGATTGAGATGAACTGGAGTTGGACATTTTCCATTCAAAGAACGCACAATTTACTAGTCTGGACCTGAGAACAAAGAAGAAACAGTGTTGCTTTTATAATTAGGAAGGGTATAGCAAGAGCAATACTTGGCTACAATGCAATCAATAACCAAATAATATCAATTACATTTCATGAACAACTCTTTAATATGAAGATTATTGAAGTTTCAAGAATACTCCAATAACTGATGCAGAAGAGTTTTAGGACCAAGCTCAATTTGAAATTGACAATCCATACAAAGAAGATGTACTGCTTGCAAATAGAGACTTGAATGCCAAAGTTGGAAATATTAAAGAGGAAAATGTAGTTGGATAGATTGTATGGTTTAGGAAATCAAAGGAATACAGAGAGAGAGAGAGAGAGAGAGAGAGAGAGCGACAGAGAGACAGAGAGAGAGAGAGACAGAGAGAGAGAGAGAGAGAGTGTATGTATGTATGTATGTATGTATGTATGTATGTATGTATGTATGTATTGGAATAAACAGAAACTATATATTGGAATAAACAGGAATAAACTTTGATTTTAGAAAGTTACAAATGGACTAAGTTTTTGGAATTAACTCATTTTTGTGGGAAAATGTTTTTGTTTTGAATTCTTTAAAAAATAATTAAAAATAAATAAGTAATAATTGGACACCAGAGGAAACTAGAAGAAACTAAAAATTACACTTAAAAAAGAAAAATGTTCAAACTATACTTACAAATATAGAATGAACAAAACATTTTAACACTGGACATATTGAAGAATATGTTTGAAAAATGGACGCAGAAGTTATTTTTTAGTATCTGCCTCTATAGATAGACCGTGTATAAAAGATATTATAAAAGAGAATTAAAACAGGTTTTACTGGACAAGTCTGAGACTGATCTGAAAGTGGATTTAAAAGTGACAGACTATAAGAACAATATAGAAAAAGAAGCTACATTAGACATACAAAAGAAACCAATAAATGTCTTAATAATTAAAAGGGATATACAAAAAAAAACAAGAAAATGATCTGGATAATTTTCCTATATTGGATTTACAAAAGTGGCTTGTTGAAGAATTTTCTGAAAAAGTATAAAAAAACAAAATGAAAAGAAACCAAGTTCTAGGACATTATTTGAAGGTGCTAAAGACTGATAAAAAGGAAGGGAGATAAGCTTGGTTTATCTGATCAAGATTAAAATAGATATGTTATCTGGTAACCCTTAATGTACTTTTGCTGATCACAACGGAAACGAAGAGGCTTTAAGGATTTGGTTGTGGATAAGAGATAGAATATGAGAGGAAGGGATTATTCATTGTATTTTAGGAGAAGGTGATAAATTACTAAGATTTTTATACTTGTGATGAAGGGGGAATCATTTCTGTATTAGCTTTTATCGTTGTAAAAGATACAGCTAAATAACATTATGGTTGATGCATGCTGTTTAATTGATAAAATTAAAGAACACCAAAAAGAAGTCAGCATGTGCTTCATTATAAGAAGCCCATCAGTTGTGTTGATCATGTCAAGCTGTGGGATGTGTTTAGAAAAATTGGAATCTATTTCATTGTCATCATGCAGAATCTATATACAGATCAGGAAGCCACATTATGTACAGAACATATGAAACAGACTGGGTCCAGATTGGTAAAGGCATGAGACAAGGCTACATATTTTCTTCTTATTTATTTAACCAACAAGCCAAATATATATTAAGTGAAGTTGGTTTTAAAGAAATGGAACAAGAAATATCAATAGACTGCATTATGCTGATGACACAACTTTGATAGCTGAAAAACGCAAAGAATTTACAAGCTCTAGCACTGAAAGTCAAGGATTTCAGTGGGAAAAAAAAGACTAAGATTAAACAAGAACCACAGCTTGGCTTAAAATTGATAATGAAATATAGAACTGGTAGATAACTTCTGTCTTTTAGGATCAACAATAAAGGGACAGGCAGTCAAGACATATATCACAAATTAGTACTTAAAAGAGTAGCCATGAAAGTCTTGGAAAAGATATTAAGATGTTGTGATGTATCCATCCCTACAAAAGTTGCAAATCTGTTGACAATATTCCTTTGTGATACCCCATGGAAACAAAAGTGAACTGGACTTTGAACTGGGCTTTGAAAAGCCAGATAGAAGGACAATTGATGCTTCTGAACTTTGTTGTTGGATGAGATTCCTGAGAAACCATGGACAACCAATGAAATAAACAAATGGTCATCAAACAAAGCAGCTGTGAATTCTCAATTGAGGTACAAGGACCAATCTTAAATAATCTACTTTGGACAAATTATGTGGAGACTTTGGTTTCTGGATCAGGCTCTGATGCAAAGAAGAGTGTAAGAAAGAAAAGAAGAGGACAACCAGCAGCAAGGTGGATAGACTCAGTTACACTGATGATGGGTGCACCTGAAGGATCAGATCAGAGGTAGATCATCATGGCCATTAAGAGCCAACACCACCTTGATGGCATATAATCAATAACTTTATTAGCTTTAGGGCAGAAGTGTTATATAATTGTATCTAAAACCTTAGCAACATCCTTTACAGAATACTGAATATTGAGTTGCAGGATTTATATTTAAGATCAAATTTCTTCTTTATTCAGATTCTTTTTCATTCTGTTCCATAGTAATCTGCCTTAATAATATGTAAACCATTAAGAGAGGTCTTGAAAATGTTACAGGTAGACCTTTATTATAGGTAGACCTGTAACAGGTAGACCTTTATTATAGTCTCCAATTATGAAATAAAGGTTAGCATGATTTGAAAGCTTTCGAAAGCTTGTTAAGGTAGTTCAATTTTTTCCCACTTGAAACTCTGTATCCTATCTTTCCTGTTAATATTAGCTATTTTTATTCATAATAAATTAAATTCCACTAACTCGAAATTGTTTCTCATTCAGTTTGTTGCTCAATAAAAGCTTCCATTCTGAAGCTAACAGAATTTTGGAAAGCAGCTTTCATTGGGACATTTAGAGATTCTGTGACAATCCCTTCTTCCAAATTAAATGCCCTTATATAGCTTGCAGTAAAGAATTACATTCTCAAACACTTTAAGGTCACATGTAAGGCTTATATCCAAATGCAATGTTATAAAGTTAATAGTTTTCAGGTATTGTGGGAATGATCAAATACCTTCTTCACCCCTCTTTTAATAATTGACTTGTACCTAGAGAAATGGGGCATTGAATGGATTGTGATTTGGTGATAACATTAATTTTTATAATATCATTAAACCTGATAGCATATGCATATTTAAGGAGTATTAGGCACTGTCTATAAAGATATTAAAGGTTTATGGCAATGGCTAAGAGACAAGAGTGTAATACAGTTCCATGAGCACAAATTTTCTTTAAAGCTACTGCAATTATTGAAAACATATCTGATATGCTTTTGTGCCAATAGCTAAAGAAAAATCCTGAATAATTATTATATTCCTGTGTATTTGTTTTACTTATGAAAGCAGGGCTGAATTCTGATATAGCACTCACCAAATTAAAGTAATCATATCTCGCCAAACACAAAATCATATACCTAAGTGCATATACCTAAAAAGAGAGAGAAATTGTTATGAACAAAGAGAATGTGGAATTGCAAAAATTAAACAAACACATACATATTAGTGGCAAATCAGAAATAAATTACTTTATGAGTATTCCTGCAGATCAGAGGTGGGTTTCAGCAGGTTCTGACCAGTTCTGGAGAACCGGTAGCGGAAATTTTGAGTAGTTTCGAGAACCAGTAGCGGAAATTTTGAGTAGTCCAGAGAACCGGTAGCGGAAATTTTGAGTAGTTCGGAGAACCGGTAAATACCACCTCTGACTGGCCCCACCCCCATCTATTCTCTGACTCCCGAGTCCTAGCTGATCGGGAGGAAATGGGGATTTTGCAGTAACCTTCCCCAGGAGTGGGGAGGAATGGAGATTTTGCAGTATCCTTCCCCTGGAGTGGGGTGGGAATGGAGATTTTACAGTATCCTTCCCCTGCCACGCCCACCAAGCCACGCCCACAGAACCGGTAGTAAAAAAATTTGAAATCCACCACTGCTGCAGATGCTCTCAAAATTCCAAATGTTTTCCAACTCTATAATGTTACTTATGGATCGAAATTAGAATTTGATGGATAATACTACTGCTAAGAACCTTTGGTTTCTGCTTCATGATAGACAGCTACACTGAACGTTTCAATACGTTACAAACACCCTTGATTTGGCAAAAAACCATATCACTCCACCAAATTTTTTTAAAAAAATGCAGCATTTAATATCAGTAATACCAATAAAATCATGATAATCTACAACTTAAATGAAAATGGCATATTGTAACAAGTTACATTGGGTGTTGAAAATTACTTTGGTTTATGTTTGATGGCATAAGAGAAAAGGCTAATAGGGACTTGAATGTGATACAGTGTAAATGTTAAATATAGAGTTAATTCGGCTGGTAATTAACCCTGGAATATTATGCTTTGGGTGTTCTAAGGAAAACTAGCACAGCATAAGAAAAGGCGGGCAGAGGCATGGAATATAAAAATTTAGGTGAATAGCAATCAAGATACAGTTGACCGGTTTGCATTGCCACTTAAAATCTTTTCCCTCTGCTGTTATATCCAGTAAAGGCTGAAAGAGCAGGCTGCTAAATTCGACAGCACAGTCATTATCATCTGTTCATTTTATTTCTATTGCCAATTATCCTTAATTATTGGAAACTTTTTTCAGTATATAATGGTTGCTGAAATGTTAGTATGCTCATTAAATTGAAGCAGTAGTTCAAGAAATAGATTTTGATAAGCTTAGTTATGTTATTGCTTCCTATTCATAATGTTCAATCCTCTGTTAATTCTAAATTGACCCTCACATGATATTTACAGAGAAAGATATTTTTTTTTCCTGTCTCTCCTCCAAATTTCTCCAATGAAAAAAGAAGCATAAAGCAAATAATTCCCCAGATCATGATCTGATTAGCCATACACATTTGATCAGATGTATCTAGTGTTACAGCTCAGCAACAAAGTACAAATCCAATTGGCTACCATAGTTATCAGGGATTTCTGGATAAATGTTCATGGCCATCAAGTGACAATCAAGAAAGCAGACTGTGATAGGAGCAGAGGCAAATACACATCGCATCAATAAGAATGGGGTCATGTTACAGATCTCATTTTATTTTTTCCTATTTTAGATATTTCAGTAAGAAAAAGGTCCTTCTCAAGTAAAAGCACTACATTAGTAAAATTTTTGAAAAAGGAAATCAAACCCAACTCTAGACCTTCCAAGTCAGATTTCTGATTTCTGATAGATGAATATGTTCACTTCCTATTTGGATGGAGGGGTGTCTAAGTTTGGTTGTTACACTTGAACATTTTTAAAGTTTGTATTAAGATGTCTATGTTTTTAATACACTAAATAAGTTGCAGTTTTACTATTAATAATTTTTGCAAATCAATTTCCCATCATGTAGTGCGTTCATTTGAACTAGGAATATTATGGTTATGTATAATTTGGAAGAGTGCAGATTTTGAACAATTATTAGTCTGAAAGGGGGAAGTTTCAACACTTTCTACTGAAACGTGAACAAAATCCCTACCTATCCATCTTCATTGCTCTTCATTGTGTGGGTGAGATGGTAGTTGTTGGACTATTGTGCTTCTCTTACTGTCACCCAGAGAAAAAGAAAGGCAGTGCTCATGCCACTCTGAGAATAAGCTAGTAAAGGGGGGACTTAATGGGCAATTTTTCCAAATTTCTCCCTTCTCCAAATGAGAAGATAGCAGTAGATGCAAGAAAAACAGATCTTTCCCTCCACATGATGGATGGAAAAGGTTGCTACGAAAGACAAAGTTGATATGGAGCAAGCACACTACTCTGAACAGCTTGCTAATTCTTGCTCTGACCTAGAGAAAGCTTTGAAAGCAACCAGAATAAAAATGTTAGCATTTATCTCCTCTTTTTTTTTGCTAAAGTTTGGCCAGCTGCCTACCTGTGAAAACTCTTAATTTGAGGCCGGAGCAGGCAAAAGGTGATGTATTTAACTACTTTTGATTTACTGAACTGTAACTATGTGCACAATTACAATTCTTTTTTGTTTTCTTCTCCCTGGAAGGAAAAAAAAAGTTAATCTTTCCAATTGTTTTTTACTTTAACCTATAAAAAAGATGGGCTAATAGTCTGCTAATAAGTCCAATTTTACAATATCACCCCCTTAATTTTGCAGGCACCACAAGTCCAGTTATATTTGAGTGAGGTTAAAATTAACAGCTGAACTTCTGAATAACTAGCAATTGGACCAAAGTGCCTCGCTATTTAGATTTGTCCATCACTAATCATTGCCTTCAGTAACAACTCTGGATTAGAAACCTGCTATCCAATTTTGCCATGACACACAAAGTAAAGTCAAATTCAGCTTGCTTTTTATCTGCTACTCTGGGTCTGGTGAAGTGACAGTAATAACAACTTATTTTTGTCAGTAAAATAAGCAGATATAATTATGCTGGCATTTGAGGCAAATTTTTATGTTAGTCCATAAGATTTTAGCCATCCTTCTGTCATTAAAGTCAATAAAAGTTGAGCAGCTAAAACTGTGTTGAAGCCTTTTTTGACACTTGATACTACAAAAAAAAAAAAGATAGGTGAAGTAATAACATGCCTTTTTTCCCTCTTTTCTTCTAAATGAAATGAAATGCCTACGAAATGAGCCAGATTGACAGCTCTTGAAGGAGAAGTTATCTGTTGTATTTATTCTACAGTACATAAGTCAGGCAGCAGTACTGAGCTTTTTCTATGTGTTCTGTCAGTAGTATCTGACTTTTCCTATTACAGCATTCCATTTTCAAGTCCTCAAAAGAGTGAAAGCACTGGTTCCATTCCCTCTGACATGTTCTCCTCACTCTCCTGTTGAGGCGAACCACTACTAGGACTGAGACGTGAAATTGCTTCTGTCAATGAAGGTTTTCACTGCAATTCAGAATTAGAATTTTTCTACTTCAAATCATTTGTCTATTGGTATTGTGCACTGATTCAAGGCTGAAAATAATGGTTCAGGGTGTGAAAGGGTCCCTAACTGTGACTCTTTACACAAAAAGCATTTTTCCTGGGATTATATGGGACCTACGGAGGAGAACCCATCTCACAAAAAACGATTCTATATGCAAAAGATATCAGTATAAAATACAGAAATAAAACCAAAAGGCAACAAAAATCAGACAAATGCAACATCCCTACTGTAAAACATATTATTATTTTTTTTGCATTTAAATGCAAAATATTGCTCAAGCCTAGATCTAGAAGGAGGCCACTTCATATGTTCTTGAAGACTAAGTATCTTGCACTAGTTCTAGGCAGAAAACTTCTACAGTACCTTGACACTTCTTCGAATGTCCATGTGATTTGCCCAATAAAATACTTAAAATAAATTCTCAGGACTCTGTGATTGATTTCCTCTCTCCCCCTCCCCCCAGTCCTTAACTAGAACATAGGAGGTTTTTTTTTTACCTCTCACTTAATATTAAGCTACCAAGAAGTAGCTACATGGAGACCACTTGGCAGTAGTATCCAAATTCTCAAATACACTTCCCAGAGACTTTTTCTCTGGTACCACAGCCTCAGGATCTTTTCAATGCAATTATAGATTTTATGATTCATTCAGATCATTGGAAGTAATTTGGACTTGGTTACAGGTTTTTTTTTCTTTACTTTGGGGTTTTGTAGTTAAATCCTGTTGATTATTCCTTATTATTTGCTATAAATGGATTCAAAGTACTATGTTTTATAGAGGCATAGAAATTAAACAAATGTCCTGAGGCTCAGAGGAAATGGAGTGGCATTTTAAAAGAATAATACATATCTTTTTATCATTCATTTATCAATTTCATTCAATATTGGCATGTGAGCGTAGAGAACCTCTTAGAAAGACTATGCAGACAATAGGTTTCAATACATTCTTCTCACATGAGCTTTACAGAAAAGCATGGAATAAACGAAAATTGCCTTTACTCCCAAAGGACCTAAACAATTATTAATAAAATCCTTATCTTCTCCTCTATATATTACTTCCTACTTGAAAGGCTATAAGAAACTCCAGTTGATTCTTTTTACATCTTAGATAACAGGCAAAAGATTTATGTCATCTGAAAAGCAACCAGAGTATATGCAGGTTAGATAACTAAACTAACTAAGGAATAATGTGGCAGTATTTGTGTGAAATATTAAAAATTAAATTAAGAATTGATCCTCAGATGATCAGGAGGAATAGAACTAGATTAAGATAATTTCTTTGTTTTAGAAGAAAGAGGAGAAAATAGCTCGACAACTAGAATCTCCTGATGAATATGTAAAGCTTCATTTTGATATGCAGCACCGTACCTATATATCCTCATTTTTCTTTAAAAGGAGCTATTTCTTTTTATTTGAAAGTTATGAATGCAAAATAGCAACCAATTTCTTGGATTTCTTTTTCTAATGAAATGTTAATATTTGATTCACAGTAATGCAATTTGAGATCTGTTCATTAGAAATGGATAACCTGTAGCTCTCCGGATGTTTCTGAATGATAACTTCTAGCACCTTCCACTGTTCCCAAGATTGGCTAAGGGTGATGGGAGTAATGGTTCCAAAACATCTGGAAGTCACCAGTTATTGTCTCTTGCATTATATTCTCACTTTTCTAGCTCTGGCATATATTTTCTTATATTTGTACATAAACTAAAAGCAACAGTCATTGTGCAGGTCTTCCTACTTTATAGGATCCACATACTTCCTCCTAGTGATCATATTTTATGAAGCTAGTTCTGGAAAGAACCAACACCTATTTCAATATTCTTTATTTGCTATAGGCTTCCCATCTCTCATGAAACAGGCCAGACTAGGCAACTGTGGGTGGCTTGGTACAAATTAAGTTATGACTGAATAAAGCAGATATGGGGGGGGGGGAGACCAATCAGTGTGCTGAAAAGGCAGTAAAAGATTTTTGTACCCACAACCAGAATAAATAATTTTCAAAAGCCATTTGTACCTGTCTCTGATTTAAAATTCTGTGTAAGTCCTCCCCCTCCAATCTAATTTTAGACATTCAGTGGTGGGATTCAAAAAAATTTACTACTGGTTCTGTGGGCGTGGCTTGGTGGGGGTGGCTTGGTGGGCGTGGCAGGGGAAGGATACTGTAAAATCTCCATTCCCACCCCACTCCAGGGTAAGGATACTGTAAAATCTCCATTCCCTCCCCACTCCTGGGGAAGGTTACTGCAAAATCCCCATTTCCTCCCAATCAGCTGGGACTTGGGAGGCAGATAATAGATGGGGGTGGGGCCAGTCAGAGGTGGTATTTACCGGTTCTCCAAACTACTTGAAATTTCCACTACTGATTCTCCAGAAGTGGTTAGAACCAGAGGTGGGTTTCAGCAGATTCTGACCAGTTCTGGAGAACCGGTAGCGGAAATTTTGAGTAGTTCGGAGAACCGGTAGTGGAAATTTTGAGTACCAGTAGTTCGGAGAATCAATAAATACCATCTCTGACTGGCCCTGCCCCCATCTATTCTTTGCCTCCCGAGTCCCAGCTGATCGGGAGGAAATGGGGATTTTGCAGTAACCTTCCCCTGGAGTGGGGAGGGAATGGAGATTTTGCAGTATCTTTCCCCTGGAGTGGGGTGGGAATGGAGATTTTACAGTATCCTTCCCCTGCCAGGCCCACCAAGCCACGCCCACCAAGCCACGCCCACAGAACTGGTAGTAAAAAATTTTGAAACCCACCACTGGTCAGAACCTGCTGAATACCACCTCTGATTCAAATGATACTTATTCAGTAATATAAATTGGGCAAAACTACCCTCATTGACATATCAGATTCCTCCTCTATGGGAAATCCACATTTGTAACTAACCATTAGACCTCTATATCATATGCCATTTAACATATTTGGAGTTAGACAACAGTTTGGTGTCTAGTCACTGTGGCAAGAATTAATGACTAACAAATTCAGAGTAGATTCAAAGATCCACATGAGCAAATCTAGGAGATTTAGGAAGTTGGGATGTGTATAGTTCTTCCATAGCAATCCTTCACACATAAGAAAAAAGAAAAACTAGGAGAGCTCATCCAGAAAATTCTAACTTAGATCAATAAAGATTATGGAGTTTATTAAATAAATCATAATCCCTTGCAGACATTAAATTACAAATTTATGAAGGAGTGGAAAATTGTTTATATCATATGAAATGTTATTCATGATATACATAAATAATTTTGTTTATCTATACTTTCAAATGCAATGTTGTTTTCTAAAGCTGATAGGAAATGATCGCAAATGAGATCTTAAATTCTAATGCAACAAATGTTTCACCAGATGGCTTCGTTTGCAGCCATTTTTACCTTTTTTAAAATTCTAGAAAGAAATTCTTACTTTTAAAAGTAGGACTCTTTAGACAATTATCACTTATTTTACCTCTCAGGTGATGAACAATCTGGCTTGCACATATTTACCTATTTCCCTCTCATGAGTGTGTTTGCATACATATACTTCGTAATTTTCTTACGATCTGTGCTTTTCTAAGTTTCTCTGGCTTAGTTTAATTGGAATGAGTATCTCCTATTTAGATTTTGTTCAGGAAATACAGCTTCTGTAGTTAAACCTACAATTTCATATCGCAACAATAGGTATTGTCTCCATCTGTTAAACAGAAGAGAAATGAAATGTGCAAATTTTAGTTAAAGGCTAGCTATTTTTAGTAAATAATATATGCAACATTTAATAATGCTTTGAGAAACAGTTATTTCCCTATGTTAATTTATTTTCTTGGAAAGAAATATTTAACAATTAAAAGAATAATAAATTTATTATCACATAAGCTTTTGCAGATTGCAATTCTCTTCCTCATATATATTAATTTCTTCTAAAGCTTTTTTAAATGTAACAATCAATTGTTTGTTGTCCATATTTTACAGTGAGAAGAAAATTAAATCTTCACACCTTAAGACCATGGGGAAGCTTGTAGGGAATTCTGTATTTCTTCACACGTTGTTAAAATATGATGATTTGAATCTGGATTGAATGATTTGTGTATTTGATGATACATTAGATGTTTTTATCCATAATATTCTCAGAAGGTGTCTGTAACACCAAAGGTGTTATTATTCTGTTTATTCTGCTTCTTCAAAATCTAGATTTTTGTTTTCATAGAACTGCCACACAATTTTGATCTTTGTAGATATAGATACAACACAGCATCTGAATATCTTTTCCACCATTGCATTCTGTCACAAGAGCTAGTTGCAGTGTATTTCTTGACTGCTGATTCCTTTATTGCTGATGTTGATCCTTAAAAGCAAAAGCATACATTAAATCAATCAGAAATTGAAATATTGTGCTAGGTATGTTTATTAGAACTTGTAACAATTCTGATTCTAGAATCTGTTCCTGAGGGAAATGTCAAATGATCTTTGAGATATAGCCAATAACTTTTTTCCTTTATTTTTTTTTATCCATGGGCATGTAATTATTGTTCCACCACAACTTGGCATTAGCAATAGAATTGGAAGTGATTAATAAGCTTCCAATAAGAATTGGAAGTGATTAATAAGCTAGTAAAAAAAAATAAACAGGTGCCATTGAACAATTTCATTTTTCCTTGCGCCTCTTATCCTGTTTTCATTCCTGACTCAGTAAAGAGAATTATGTAAGAAAATAAATGTAAGATCCAGAGATCTCATCCTTCTCCAATCATAAGAGCAAGTGAGAGAAATTCAAATGAGCTAGTGGGTTGGACTTAACACTTACTTGTTCCAGCAGAAATGGAGTCAGGTGGTACTAGATTTCCAGGTCAACATTTGCAAAATATATATATGCTTAGGCTTTCCCTTTCCTCCCTTCTTCCTGTTTTATCCACTGAGTACGACATACTGCTTTTGTCTGTCTCTCATCAGACAGACCATTCCTCAATATCCCCTGAATAAAGTTGTTATTAAAAGCCACCAACCCGTTATCAGTGAATTAAAATAACAAGATATTTTTGTTATGCTCACTCCTGGTAAAAAAAGCCATACCAGAAAGAGGGAGTTTCAGTTTAATACCATTTGGTTCAAGATTTAGTATACATCAATGCTATTGTTCACTTTAATGTCCTGCTTTTCCCAATCCAATTATTATTTTGAATGGTGTTCCTCCTATGGCTTCAAGTTTTACAATCATAGATCTGTATTCTTTTTTCTTTTCAATATTTTTCACCTCAATTTACAATATCTGTTTGTTGTAACCTTTAATATTAAGTGTTCACTTAGACCAGAATCCTTCAAAGGGACTACAAAGAGAGTCCCACACTACACATGTCTGCACTCCATGCTGCTTTCATGTAAAATTATAATTTCACTTTATAAGGGTAGTCCTCAAATTATGACCCCAAAATGTATGTTGCTAAGTGAGACAGTTCAATGAGATTTGCCCCATTTTACAACCTTTCTTGCCACAATGGTTAAGTGAATCACTGCAGTTGTTAAGTTAGTAACACGAGTGTGAAGTGAATCTAGCTTCTCCATTGACTTTGCTTGTCAGAATGTCACAAAATGTGATAAGATGACCCCAGAACACTACAACCATCATAAATATGAGTCAATTGCCAAGCATCTGAATTTTGATCATGTGCCCATGGGGATGCTGTAACGGTCATAAGTGTGAAAAACAGTCATAAGTCATTTTTAGTGCCTTTGTAAATCTGAACAGTCACTAAATGAACTGTTGTAAGTCAAGGACTACTGTATTGACTAGGTCAGTGGTTCTCAACTTTTCTAATGCCGCGACCCCCCGCCGCTGCGACCCCCCCCACCGTTCGCTCGTACCTGTCGGTCACCGTAGAGCCGGTCACCAAGGTAGCGCGAGGCGCCGCCCACCCACCCGGATGCCACTATTTGGGTTCTTTTACCCTCTGCGCATGCGCAAAGCATTCTGCGCATGCGCAGAGGGTAGAAGAACCCAAATGGCGGCGTCCAGGCTATCAGCTGTCCGGCGACCCGCAGGCACGGCCGAACCGGGACCTTTTCACTCCTGCAGTGACGGTGGCACCAAAATGGCAGGCTAACGCGTGCGGCGACCCCTGTGAAATGGTCGTTCGACCCCCAAAGGGGTCGCGACCCACAGGTTGAGAACCGCTGGACTAGGTGGTAAAGATGCTTCTGTTGAGGATTCTATTTTCCTTTTCCTCCATTTAGCAGATAATGGACATAGAACTAATCTGTAAAAATAGCAACTTTATTAATGTCAATTTCTGTATTTGATTTCACAAAAATGGGTATCAGTTGTTTCTGAGTGAGTACAAATTTTTGTATTTACTATCTACTAGAAATTTTTTAAAAAAAAGAATTATTTTCTAAGCATGGCTGAATTTTGTTGTCCCTGAATTCTCAATTTTGCCTCTCGGATTCCATTCTTACAGTTTCTTCTTCAAACAGATGCCCCATATACTTCTGCTGCAGGCCACTCTATTTTTGTCAGCTGAAGAAGGCGCTGGCTTCCACTCCTCTCATTGGCCTCCTTGATTGTTCTTTATCCTTTACCTCAGGGGTGAAATTCAAAATTTTTCCCTACCGGTTCTGTGGGGGTGGCTTTGTGGGTGTGGCAGGGGAAGGATACTGCAAAATCCCCATTCCCTCCTCACTCTGGGGCCAGCCAGAGGTGGTATTTGCCAGTTCTCCCAATTACTCAAAATTTCTGCTACCGGTTCTCCAGAACCTGTCAGAACCTGCTGAATTTCACCCCTGCTTTAACTTCTTTTGTCACAAACACAATGATGTAGCTTCTGCTGTTCTTGTTCATGATGACCATCTTTATTCAATGACAAACTCCAGTTACAAGCTGGATCCAGCTGCAGTCGCATTTCTGTGCTGTCTTTGTGCTGTTGAAGCTCCTGTTTATTTTAACTTTGATTTTAAATTAAAATTGAATTTTAAATTGACAAATTCACTGAGTTTATGGGCGATCTCTTCCCCCTACAGGGGTGGCCCTTGCCATGCACTTGACTTTCCAGTAGTTGAGCAAATTGGAAGTGGTAGCCCTGAGTTAGTCAAATGTTATTGTACCCATGTTTTTTCTCTTTATCCCCTCCTCCCTTTATATATATATATATA
>QLTV01003728.1:2627898-2673607 GCA_003457575.1 Thermophis baileyi | reverse complement strand
ATTCTATTCTATTCTATTCTATTCTATTCTATTCTATTCTATTCTATTCTATTCTATTCTATTCTATTCTATTCTATTCTATTCTATTCTATTCTATTCTATTCTATTTTTGTGGAACAACTCCACTGTTGCTGAAAACAGTTCTCTTCACCTGTTGGTTTCCTTGCTACCCATTAGGTGTGGAATTGTTCTAGCATCAAAAAAGCTTTTCAGATTGAAAAAATATTTAAAATGGCTCTTGGGCTATCTGATAAATCTGAAAAAAAAGTTTATTCTAATGTTGTTTTTTTAGCAATATGTTTTAGAAACAAAAAAAGAACACAGTAGAATTTTGACAGAACACATGGCAGAGAGAGCTTAAAATAAGCTGATCTGTCATCATTAATTATTAATTAATCTTTATTCCATAGACAATCTTCGTAGTTTATATTCAACAATGATATAAATTTATTTCCTATGATGCATTTTCAAGAAAAATATAATAGTATAATTATGTGGGTTTAATAAATACAGGTATGTTTTGTGATCCCATCAAGGAAATATAACAGAATTCTTTAAAGTAGTAGAATCTTGTAAAGGTGAGAAAATAAGTGCAGCCTCTGATTGCTCTTAGATCTCATTTGGCAAATATTCTTCTTTGTATAATTGATTGATTGACTATATGCTATCAAGTCATTTTCAACTCCAAGCAACCATGTACTGTAAATAGATTTTCAACATTATTATTAATGTAAGGCATTGTTAGATTAGCCAGGAGATGTCTCAGAAAGCAAAAACAGAAAATTCCTGCAGATGAATAAAATTCCCCTTGTATGTAGGAACTCTGCAAGCAGTTGTCTAATTAATTGCAACATATTCTTAGGTAGAGCTCTGAATGTTCCTTCATAAATGCCTTCAGTCTAGGTAATTAGTATACATTTTTTTTCCTTTTGGCTTGCATTTCTAATGGACTCTGGTACCTTGAAACTTGCCCTTAGATTACTGCATCCATCAGAATTGCCTTCAATTCTCTCCCTGTCTTTATGCTATGACTTAGGATTCATTCAGAACAGCCATTATCTCAACCAGATGTGACTCTGCCTAAATCAAGACACTAGATAAATTAAGTTTAGTTCTTTTACAGATTCATCAGTAAAGCTTAAAAAGGGCCAGTATTTTCCTAATAAAAGGAAATAAATTTTGGGGAGCATTGACCAGATTTTTACTTTCTAATTCTGATGCCTATTTTATTTATTTCCCATCTCAAAAGAAGAGTGAGTTGTTGTTTATAATTATTACTACAGTACTTTGATTTTCCATGACCCCATCAGCATCAGCATCAGCATCAGCATCAGCATCAGCATCAGCATCAGCATCCTGCTAGAGTCATCTATCAAGAATTGTTGCTTATCTTCCTGCAAACTTGGACTAGATGACATACAACAGGGGTGTCAAACTGGCAGGCCCGGGCCGGATGCATCACGTGCAGGCCACGCCCACCCCAGCTCCACAAAGGGGGAAAATGTTACGTTCTGACGCATGGAGTGCGTATTTGCATACCCACCACTGATTGGCTAATCTAGCGGCGGGAAAAATAAACAGCTGTCAGTGGCCAGCAGGCTGCAGGGAAGCCCTTAAAAGCGGCTTCCCTGCCGCCAGCTGGCAGTCCGTATTAATTCCAGCCTACTCTAATAAAAAGTGCTGAATTGTTCCTACATCTCGTCTATTCATTCCCGCGCAAACCTAACACTGGCGACAAAGGTGGGATGGAAGAAGACAACAGGACAAAGGCACCTCGTGGCGATCCGTGGCCATCTTAAGCACATTCCAATCTGCTCCGGCCAAACATCAGGATGGCACACCAGCAATCTCCAGCTCCAGCCTTCTTCGACCTGAAGACTGAAGAATGGCAAACATACATGTCGAGATTCCAAATATTCCTGGAGGCAAATAATTTCCAGTATCTACCGGACAATAGGAAGAGGGCTCTCTTCCTAAACTACTGTGGTCCCAAGACCTACAAGCTAGCACAGATGCTGGTAGCACCTACGGAGTCCATTTCATGGTTGACTCTGCAAATGGCCTTAAAAGAGCACTACACACCCTCTGACCCTCCGATGGTAAATAGAAATGAATTCTATCATCGGCGCCAACAACAGGGAGAATCAATAAATGTTTTCGTGGCAAAGCTCCGGGAAATCGCATCCAGATGCAAATTTATAAACCCGGAGGAAATGATGAAGGACCGCATCATCCTTGGCATGAGGGACCTCAACCTCCAGAAAAAACTATTCATTCGGAGGGGAGCCACATTCAAGGATGTGGTCGAGGAAGCGAGAGCCGCCGAGTCATCAGACACCTCTGCAGCCAGCATCCGGAGAACCAGCGGAGTCCACCGCACCCACCATCTGATGGATTGGAGGACCGAAGTCCCGGAGGAAGAGGAGGAATATGACGACGACGACAACCACGTGTACTGCATCCAGCAGGACAGAAGGGTGAGCCCAAGAGACTTTGATCAAAGGCAGCCCCATTGTTCCGGCTGCCTAGGAAACCACACCAGGGCTGCCTGTAAATTTAGAGAGGCCATTTGCCACCGCTGCCAAAAGCTGAAGCTTGTAGGGCCACCCAGCCGTCCCAAAGCCAGCCAGCCCCCCTCCCTCCCAGACCAACCATGGGACCAGGGAGACAAAACCAAAACCGCCCAGGGGCACAAAGGGGCAGACGTAGAGATGACTACAGTTCCCAAGACGCTAGGGGCATCTACCACACCACTGTGGGCCATGCCAATACCAGTCACGGGGAAAAGTTCATAGTAACCATGACCATTGAAGGACTGCCATGCGACATGGAGCTGGATACCGGCTCCGTATTCACCATTATGGCATGGGGAACCCTGAAACAGTTCCTGCCCACCTTCATGCAGTGACAACTACAACCTCAGATCATCCGCCTGACCACGGAAACCCGATACAAGTCCTCGGCCAAGCAGAAATTCCGATCGCGTTCAAGGACTTCACTGGGAAGCTGCCCCTAACAATAGTGGAAGGACAAAGACCGACTCTGATGGGGGTGGAATGGCTCAAGCCTCTCAACATCACATCGGCATCACCAGGCTACACCAAATCAGAGGAGACAAGCTGGATGAACTCCTAGCAGACTTCCAGACCGTCTTTGATGGGAGTCTAGGTAAATATAAGGGCAAACCCATATCATTTAACCTAGACCCCAGTGTAACCCCCATCAGACTAAAACCTCGGAGGATCCCATTTGCGCTCCGGCCGAAGGTCGATGAGCAACTCAATAAGTTAATAGCCCAAGGGATCTTGGAGCCCGTAGAACATGCTAAATGGGAGACCCCCATAGTCACCCCCATGAAGCCAGACGGGTCCGTTCGCGTTTGCGCTGACTACAAAGGGACCATCAATAAAGCCCTGCAGCCTAACGCATACCCGGTGCCAGTTGTGCAGCACCTATTACACTTGCTGGGCAACAGGAAGATCTTCGCAAAACTAGATCTGGCCCAGGCATATCAGCAGCTACCTGTAGACGCAGCCACAGCTGAAGCCCAAACAATAGTCACTCACAGAGGGGCTTTCAAATGTACCCGCCTTCAATTTGGGGTCAGTGTGGCCCCGGGACTGTTCCAATGTCTAATGGAATGACTGCTACACGGCATCCCCGGGGTTGTCCCCTATTTTGATGATGTCCTCATCTCGGGGGAGTCAGAGGAACAACTAATCTGCAGATTGCAACACGTTCTAGAGCGGTTCCAAGAACGGGGGCTCAAAGTTAAAAAGGACAAGTGTAAGATTGGGGTCATGAGCGTCAAATTCCTAGGTTTCCTCATTGATGGGTCCAGCATTTGCCCAACAGGGAAAAAAATTAAAGCCATCAAGGAAGCACCAACCCCCCAAAATAAGGCAGAACTGCAGGCATTTTTCAGATTGCTAAATTTCTATGCCATTTTTTTAAAACAGAAGGCGACTGTTGCTGAACCTCTGCACAGACTCCTGGGGAAGATGGCCACGTGGACATGGGGACAAAGAGAGGCCACCGCATTTGCTGCTGTAAAAGACCTACTATCTTCAAACAGCGTGCTAATGCAGTACAGCGAGACCCTCCTCCTACTATTAACATGTGATGCCTCACCTTTTGGAGTGGGGGCAGTCCTCAGCCACAAACTGCCCAATGGCTCAGAAGCACCCATCACCTTTTATTCCAAAACCCTATCACCGGCTGAATGGAATTACAGCCAATTGGACAAGGAAGCGCTTGCAGCAGTGGCCGGCATCAAGCGCTTCCATGACTACCTTTACGGCCGAAAATTTGAATTAATAACAGACCACAAGCCTCTATTGGGTCTACTGGCAGGTAACAATCAGACACCTCAATACATGTCACCCAGGTTGACCCTCTGGTCCATCTTCCTGTCTGGATACAGCTACACGCTGACCCACCAACCAGGGAAAAGCATCGGGCACGCTGACACCCTCAGCCGCTGCCCAGACCCAGACCTAGTAGAAGACCCCGCTCCTGTGGCCGAAATTTTGCTTGTCGACATAGAGCGAACCAGCCCCGTCACATCCCAAGACATCGCGGAGCACACAGCCAAAGACAAGGTGCTCTCCAAAGTACTGAACTGGGTGTTGAGGGGTGGCCACAGGAGGAAGAAAGTGAGGAAACTAAAAAGTTTAAAAATAAACAAATGGAACTATCTGTCCTAAAAGGCTGCCTATTGTGGGAGGAGTGAGTTGTTATACCAGAGAGCCTAAGGTGAAGAGTAATCAGGACTTTACACATAGGGCACCCAGGGATAGTGTGCATGAAGGCACTAGCAAGGAGCTACCTGTGGTGGCCCCAATTAGACCAGGACATAACCGAATGGGTAGCAACTTGCCAACCATGTCAAGAGACCCGACCGGCTCCACCACAAACCAGTCCTTTAGAATGGGAGACTCCCGCAGCGCCGTGGTCAAGAGTCCACATAGACTTTGCGGGACCTATGGTGGGACAAACCTTCTTAACAGTGGTGGACGCCTATTCTAAATGGTTAGAGGTAGTCAGCATGCCCACATCCACAACAGAAGCCACCATCCGAGCATTGAGGAAACTATTCGCGATCCATGGGTTACCAGACATCCTGGTGTCGGACAATGGCCCTCAACTAACAGCTCGCCACATGGAAGCGTTCCTAGCTGACTTCAGCATAAGACACGTACTCGTCTCGCCTTTCTGTCTGGCTAGCAATGGCCAGGCGGAGAGGATGGTGAGAATGACCAAGGAGACGCTCACTAGAATGGGTCCGGGGAATTGGCAGGAATGGATTGACCAATTCTTATTGGCACAGCACATTACCCCGTGCACGGCCACTAACCGTAGCCCTGCTGAGATGCTAATGGGACGGAAACTGAGGTCCCAACTGAACAGACTGAACCCCACATACAACCCAGAGAAACCCCTGGACTCCAAGAAGCCAACTTGGACACTGGCTACTGATGAGCTAGTGTTCACACAGAATTTTTCAGGGGATCCCAAATGGATGAAAGCAACGGTGATAGAAATTACGGGACCAAAATCTTATAAGGTCAGGCTGGACAATGGCCGTGTATGGAGGCGACACATCGACCAGCTCAGAAGCAGAAGGGGTGACTCCTGGCTTCGGCAGCCGGCGACCGAATCGTCCACAAGAACGCCGACAGAAAGTCAAGAGCAATGCGGGTCTCCGCCCTACCGTCCATACAATGCGAGCCACTTTGACACCAACGGCGAAAACCAGGCCCTAACTGCAAGACACCAGAGAGCCCTATTCTCAAGCCCAGAGAGAGAACGCGACCACTTATTTGCAGCCACCGATGTCCAGCGAAGTCACCCGGGACCGGAGGATGAAAACACCGAGACTTCAGCCGCCACGCCTGGAGGCCGGTTCCAGATAATTCCACCAGACGGAGCCAGAGCAACACAAACCATGTCCGCACCAGTTGAGGACTCCAGAGAGACTGAATCACACAGGCCCAGTCGGACTATACGGCGACCCACCTACTTGCGCGACTACGTTATCTACGTCGATTTCTGATTGGATGTTTGCTGAACTAAGAGGGGAGGGGTGTTACGTTCTGACGCACGGAGTGCGTATTTGCATACCCTCCGCTGATTGGCTAATCTAGCGGCGGGAAAAATAAATGGCAGTGGCCAGCAGGCTGCAGGGAAGCCCTTAAAAGCGGCTTCCCTGCCACCAGCCATCAGTCCGTATTAATTCCAGCCTACTCTAATAAAAGGTGCTGAATTGTTCCTATGTCTCGTCTATTCATTCCCGCACAAACCTAACAAAAAACATCATGGTACATCACGTGACAGCAACGTGATGCCGTGAGTTTGACACCCGTGACCTACAAAGTCCCTTCCAACTCTATTAATCTGTTAAACTTATGCTTGAATTATCAGTGATGCTGTCTAGTCATCTAGTCTCCTGTCTACCTGTATCCAGCACAGAAGTGATTTCAGGGTTTCCAAGCATTAAGGCAGTAGAACCCACAGGCTCTTCCTGATAAAAGCACCTTTGGAGCATCATGCCCCTTTTAGCATAATAAAATTGTGATCATAATGCACATCATGGTAATAATATTACATCTAGAAAAGAGGCAGGACCACTTTAAGGCTTCTTATAGCCTAAAGATGCTACCTGCTGCAGGGTCTTCTCCAATGGTTCTTACTTTATGTCCAAACTATCTAAGCTTTAGCTTCATTATTAGCATTTCCAGTGAGCAGTCTATTTTTTTTTCTAGTATGGAAAAATATGTTCTTTGTGCAGTCCAAAGCATTCTCAACAATTTTCTCTAGCACTACAATTCAAAGACATTTTTTCTTTATGCAGCTTTCCAGATTTTATAGCCATATGTTACCTCTGGGAAAACTAGATTTTACTGTAGCTACTTTTGTGGTGTTTCTTCATGTGTACTGTTTTGCTAGATCTGTCATAGTCTTTCTCCAAATAGATTATATATTAAGCTTTTTATTTCATCTTAAGCAAGATATTTTTTTTAAAGTCTCCTTTGCTTACAGCCATCAAAGTGGGATCGCCATCATATGTTTTTTCCAGCAATTTTAATTCCAATTTTTAATTCTTCTAGTCCAGCATTGCTCATTATATACAGTAATATACATAGTGTGTGTGTGTGTGTGTGTGTGTATGTGCACGCACACACACACACACACACACACACACACACACACACACACACACACACACACACACACACACACTATAACATAACATTTTGATATACTCCTTTCCCAAATTTGAACTAATTAGTTGTTCCATTTTCTGTTCTAGGAGTTCCTTCCTGTAATCATACACATTTTTCAATAAGCAAAAAAATGTGGCATATTAACAGGCATATTTTAAGGATGATCCATAATTTATTATGGTTTACCTATGCAAGAACATTTTGCATTTATTAATGCAAAACATTAACTTTTTTTTTTTTTTTTTTTCATTTATTAATAAAGCAAAACTAAACCTAAAAAAAAACCCTTGTTTTTTTATATAACCCATCACATATTAACCACATGAATTTGGTTTTCTTTGTCTCTTCTGAATTCAGTTTGTGTATCTGACAGTTGTTGTTTCATTTATTGTTGAGCATTATTTTACCAACCTGTGAGGTAATTGCAAGTGTTCCATAATCTGAGCATTCTTTAGCACTGCCCTTTTTTTGGTATGATAATATAAACTGATCTTTTCTAGCACCAGGGCCCTGTTGTACTTTGCAGAGCTGTTTATAAAACTCAAGTAGCACTTTAACTGCATCACTTTGTAATATTTTAAATAATTCAGCAGGTTTCTTGTTAGCAATATCATTTAGAATTCATTAAACTTCATTTTCCAGAATGTTTGCCTCCAGTGATCAAATGTTCACACATATCACTGATTTTGGGGTGTTTCTTGCATACACTTTTCTTTATTTGTACCACCATTTCTTTATTTCATTTTATTACTCCATCTTTGTCTGGTTTTTTGTTGTGCCAATATCTGCATAAAAAGTTTCTCCGAGTTCTGTCATTTTGTTAAATACGTTTGTTGTCCTTCCTGCTTGTTTTCTTATATTGCTTATTCAAATATAACTCTTTATCTCTTCCTAATTTTCAGTGAACGTATTTGGCATTTTTTCCCTGTCTCAGTTGTCTTTTGCTTCTTGTATTTTTCCAGTTTTCAATATATCAAAAGACTATTTCATTTTCTTTTCTTTTGTTTTTTATTTCAAAATATATTTTCTTGCTTTACTTTTAAGGATATTACTAAGTTCAGTTCAGAGTTCTTTATAAATTCTATTTGTCAAATCTAGTCCATCCAATCTTTGCTCACAGAATAGTAATCAATTTGGTTGTTGTGTGGTCTACCCAGTGATATCCTTGTTGGAATAAGATATGTGCTATAATAATCAACAAAAATCTATAAGCTTGACTCACAGCTTTATTTTGTATACCAAAACCAATTTTTTTCTGCCAATCAAAATGGGATTTTACTTCTAACTTTAGTACTGCAGTATGATATAATTAGTACATTAGTTCTGCTTCAATGTTCTCTGCATCTTTCAGGGTACATGAAAACTGTTGATTGGTGCCAGGGTTGGGTTCTAACTTACCTCACTGCCAGTTCGCTTCCTCCTGCGCTGCGTGGGCGCGCGCGTGGTTGTGTGCATGCAAAGCGCGCACGTGCATGTGCAGTGCCAAAAAATAAAAATAAAAATTCCAAAAAAAAAAAAGCTGAAAACAAGATGGTGACTCATGTGCAGTGCCGGAAACTCGGCTTCTGCACATGCGCAGAAGAAAAAAAAAACTGGATTTTTTTTAAAAAAAAATAAAATAAATAATAATAAAAATAATAATAATAAAATGGCAGCACCCACCAACTGTGACATCACCACTGGGTCACTACCGGTTCAGGCGAACCGGTCCGAACCGGTAGGAACCCACCTCTGATCGGTGCATAAGCTAGTAATGTGTGTTGGATCTGTGACTTCAATAGCATTGATTCTTCAGTACCTCATAACCAATTGACCCAAAGGGCAATATAATTTACGTAGTTAAGCATTTATCCTGCTTCCCCTGTTTCTCTCTGTGTGTTTGCTCTTTGCCCATGCAATTGTAATCTCAAGGTCATTTTTTTCTGCTTTTATTCCCAGGCATGCCCAGGGCTGAATTCTTAATCCCTGACTCTGTCCCTTATAAGAAACAGTTGACTAGCTCCTGGCTTCACCTATCCCTACCATGTATTTCTTTCTGTTACAGTTATAAATATGCTTCACTATTTATTGTTTACAGTCTCACTACAAAGACTGCTCATATGTACTGTATTCTTTGAAAGTTAGGGTTTCTGGACTTGAAGATTATCCACAAACAGAGGAGTTGAAACTGCAAGTGGCCAACCAGGGATTATATGCAAAACTGTTTTCTATTACAGAAAACATGAATTTGTTTTTATTAAGAAAATTAACCATCTTCTGCTTTCCCATTATTTGTATTTCCTTTTTTATCACTTTCTTTAATAGATCTTTTTCTCTTAAAAGGACATTTTTATAATCAAAAATATAATTCTGTTTTGGTCACTGTACATATGAAAGGCAGTAACATGCACTCCAGGAAAGTGTTCAAAATCACTTGGGTGGGAGTGTTTATTACTTATTCCAAATCAGGTTGTGTTTCATATAACTTTCACAGAAAATTGTGGCAGCTACCTCAACTGAGTGTATGAGCTTTTTCCTTGGCATGGTTTATATTACTGTCTTTATTTGATCATAATTTCATTTTCTGGTGTTTTTGTAAAGTAAGCCTTTACTTTGTTGTGACAAAAATCATGGAATTTATCAAGAATTTTAAACTTAATGTAAGCCTGTCAAATTTCCAATTAAATTTCCAATGTTCAGAAATGCTGGAATTTAAACTAAAAAGGTAATTGTCTTTCCTGTGTGGTTTAGCAATTGGAATATGCAAATAGAAATTTGGAATATGATAGCATAATGTATATATTCCGTAATGGCCAGCATTCAAGCAAGTTTTTATCTATAGGCTTGTTAGCACAAACATTGCCAATTGTTAAGAACACAGCCTGGCAAAGATAAACTTAATATGATTAAATGTGCCATGTTTATTCATTTGGATTTCTTTCCAATTGCTACTCAAGCAAAGCAATTGCTATTTGCAAAGTCCTTGCCTTATCCCTTTCTCAGTTCTTCCAAAAATGTCTTTTCAAATGTTGAAATCTTGCAGAGATAATTAATCTTAAAGAATTCTAAACATGTAATTAATCTGGGGAGTTAAAACTATTTTGATAGATTTGACTCTTCCCGGTTATGAACGACTGAGAGGACACCAGCTGTTGATGGCCTTCTGAATTACATTCTTCATAAATTTCACACTGAGAATAATTGTTTCTTGCAGGTCAGGCATGTAATGTCACTTCCAAGTTGTTGATATCATTAAGTTCCCATCTGAAATTGAATCAAGGAATGGAGTTATAAAAACATAATTTATTGGGTGGGCTAAGAGAAGACATGAAGGTTTTGGGCAATTTATCTTATAACAAGGGAAAATAGAAGGTGTATTGATCATAAGACACTGAAATAATAGGTAGCAACACTTCATTACATCAATAACTATTTCCTTTATATAAGAACTGATAATGAATGTGGTTCTCAAAACCCTTGGTTATATGAAATCACCAATAAATCTACTATCTATGAGAAAAGGGCTATATAAAATTAGTTTTGGATTTTAGTACATTATAAAAGAGGACAATAGCAAGAAAAGTAAGAAATAAAATGAAGCAGATTAGTTTCTTCCCCCTTGGTTTTTTGTTTTGTTTTGTTTTGTTTTGCATCTGCTTTTTTCCGTCTCCTAAAAACCATGCTAGTTTTTAAATAGCAATAAAGAATGGTCAATTAGGCCTGGATCCATGCAGAATTTGTATTGGGGTTCATAATGCTTACTTAGCAAACAAAGTGATTTGACCTTAGAGAAGACCTTGTTAACAAACAACATAATTCCATCCATACATCTATTGTGCATTCTCTATAAACTTATGTAAGAAATGAGGAGAGGTGTAAAGGCTATAGATGAAGTGCCATAAAGAAACATTTACAGTACATTTCAACTAAAATAATATTACAATTCAGGCAAGACACAATTCAAAGAATGTAAGATTTATTACATAACACACAATTCAATTAAGCCTGAATTTTAGCTAATAAAACCAAGAGGGAGAACAAGATGGAGATAGAGCAATTATGCTTTTCAACAAAAGAAAAAGAGTAATTTTAAGGATTCTATTAATGGAATTACATGGTTAAGTACATAAAACTAATTAGGTGGTCTACTGCTTGTTTGCAGAACAACTCTGTTCTGTTATTTCTGATCCTGGATATTGTTCTTTCCAGAACTGGTTCATTATTCTCAAATATCCTCTTCTTTTAGGACTTGATTTGTAAGTACAGATCATTATATCTTTGTTTTCAATCTTTGTATATTTGCAATGAATAAACAACTTGACTCTCAGTAGTCGAGGAACTGCTGGCCCTGGTTGCTCACCAACAGTCCTGAGTTTTGTAGCACCTTTTTCACCAGATGCCCAAGAACTCCAACATCTAGTGTGATCCTTGTTGACCAGATGATGATACAGGTATCTGTTTCTGTAAATTACATCTCACCATATTGTTTATGGGAGAGACTCTTCATTGGACTCCTCTGATGAGACCTGCCCTGTATGTCTGAATCTCTGGCAGAGCTCACATCTCAGAACAGGCAAGCCTCACAACCATGTCAAGGTACTTCCTGAAGCTGTATGAAAAAACATCATCCGAAATAAAATTGCTGTTCAATACTCTTCATACATACAGTCAAGATATTTCAATGGAGTTTGGACTGGACAAATGTGATCAGGCTATGCAGAATTCACACCCAGCAAGTAACCGTCTACAATGGCCTTTCTTAATTTAGTACTTTTTATTGACCATTCTGGCTAAGTATTGACCATTCTGGTTAAATATTTTGGGAGCTGCAGTCTATCTCAACTGGCAAATGCCATGCTGGGAGAAGTTATTGATCACTGCTGTGGAAATGAGTTGTCACATAGAAATATGTTATCAATTCATGTATTTTTTCAGCATCCCAGTTACTTATTTTTAATATACTATTGTTATGTTTTAGTGTACTGCCTGCATTTGCTACTCTTTGCTCTTTGTTAAGACAGTCCTTCCTTTGGCTGCTTTTTCTCCCTTTAATTTTATTATCCCTTTATTGATTTTTCCTCAAAGGCTTAGCCCATGATTACTGAGGCTGAGTTTTTAGGAAAGTTTTTCACAGATGCCATTAAGAAACACACTATTGAAAACTGAAGCTCATTTCATTTTTGATTCTTGAAAGCTTGCAGTCAAGTTATACCACTTCAGTGTGAAGCTCCAAGGAACTGCATAGATAAAACACTGAGTGAGAAGAAACGCTGAAAGACTTATTTGAAAAGGTGGGGGAAGGGAGAGAGAAGAGGATGCAAGCAACACTGAAATAGCAGCCAGTGCATTCATCAAAGTAAAGAAGCAAAATCTCATGGTACACACAAAAGAAAAAGAAACATTTTGGTGCCCACCCAACCTTCAAAACACAGCCTATGGAAACCCAGAGAAAAAGTGCTTAAAGCTACTGGCCTCAGAGAATCCATGGCATTGAAAAATTGAGAATTTGATAAATAGTGTTCTCCCATTTTTTCAGTCATTCTAGAATAGAATTGATTTTATGTTTGAAAAGATTCATAGAATCAGTTTATTATTAGAAAAGTCTCTGGTAGTCGGGGAGAAAGTTGCTTGAAAGTGTTGGATCATAATTATAAATTGCAATGTGTTTAGAAATAGGCACAATTCCTTTCCTTTATCTCTTGATGGGGAAGGAAGAAATTATGGGTCCTTTACTTGCTTAGTAAATGCCAAGCTATAGAAGAACTCATGGAAGACATATATTTTTGTAAAAATAATAATAATCCTATATTAGAGTTAGATTTCTATTTTAAGTTAAAGAATTACAAATCTTAGTGATATATTTTGTTTTGAATACAAGCAAGTTTTCCATTATGGAATTGGAATAATAATATTCTTTACTGGCCAAGTGTGATTGGACACACAAGGAATTTGTCTCAACTGTGTAAGCTGTCAGTATACATACAAACAACAAAGTGATAACTCATACACCATAAATCATAACATACAAACAACAAGTAATAAATCATAAGATACCAATAGAAGAAGGTAGTAGGAAAGATGAGAAGATGAAAAAGATGAAAAGTTGACAAGGATACTAGCCATACAGCCCTACTACATGGGTAAATATATTTATGCATAGGACAGTGATGTGGGAATTATGTGTTTAGCCGAGTGATGGCATGGGGGGGGGACTGTCTCTGTGTCTAGTTGTTTTGGTATGCAATGCCCTGTAGCAGCCTCCTGAGGGAAGAAGTTGAAACAGTTTATGTCCAGGATGTGAGGAGTCTGTAGATATTTTCTCAGCCCTCTTTCTTGTTCCTGCAGTATACAGGTCCTCAATGGAAGGCAGGCTCGCTGAAATTGTTTTTTCTGCACTGCTAACTATCTGCACTATCCTGTTGGGTTGCTATGCCAAATCAGTTATAGAGGCACAAATGATAGACTCAATAATTCCTCTGTAGAACTATATCAGCAGATCCTTGGGCAATCTGAGTTGACGCAGGTAGGCAAATTGCAAGGGGTCTAGCAGTGGATCGGTGATGGTTTTCAGGTGGCTCAGTACTAATCTTTCAAAGGTTTTCATAATTATGGATGTCAGAGCAATGAGTCTGTAGTCGTTCAGCTCCTTGATGGAAGGTTTCTTGGGCATTGGGATGACAGTAGAGCATTTAAAGCAAGAAGGGACATAACACATCTCCAGTGATTTATTAAAGATGCGAGTGAAGATGGGGGCCAGTTGATCAGCACAGACTTTCAAGCAAGAATCTTGTCTGGGCATCGATTTTTATAAAAAAGAGGGGGGGGTAATAAAGTGATGCAGAATTAGATTGCAATTCTAGTGCTTTTTCATGTATGAATCAGTTTTAAATGAATGAATTTCCCAAAAATGTTTCATATTTTAGAATGCCATTCTTTCTGAAATGTGGAATTTATCTGGCAAAATACCTGATTTAGCAATAAAATATCACAAGGCTAAAAGGGATTCCTCCTGGAATTGTCCAAAGGGTACTTCCAATCACTTACCATTGTCATTCCCCAAAGCCAGTCTCACAATGGCCCATGATTAGCATATGGCAGCCATTATCAGAACCTAGGATAAGCTATAAGTATTCCTTCCAGCTGGCCAATAAGGGAGTTTCAGAATCATCCTTTAAGTGACTGCCATCATCACCCAATACTTCATTTTGCAAAAAATAAAAAATAGATATTTTGCTCACTAATTGCAAAGACATCTTGTTTGCTGATCTATAATGTTGTGGTGGCCTATTGGATGTCAGGAGGAGGAAGAACTAAGAATTCCATGATACATAAGATAAGTTTTTATGTTTTGAACTACAGCTTAGCTTCTTATCATTTCCCATGTTATAAAATCAAAAAAGCACAGGACTACCAAATCCTCCCTAAAAGTATCTTATCATCCCAAGGGTGGGTTCTGGTTTTCCTCGCTGCCGGTTCACTCAGTGTCGCGCCACGCAGGCACATGCATGCTTCACGGGCACTTCACAGGCGCTTTGCGCATGCACAGTGTGCTTCGCGGGCACTTTGTGCATGCACAGTGCTTAAAAAAAGCTTCTGCGCATGCGCAGAAGCAAAAAACAAAATGGCTGCGCCTATGGCGCCGCCGAAAGAACCGGTTCAGGGGCGTGGCAGGCCTGGGTCGCTGCCGGTTCTAGCGACCCAGGCCGCCAAGTTACTACCAGTTCTAAAAAACCGGTCCAAACTGGGAGGAACCCACCTCTGCATCAACTTAAACAGTTTTATTCTGACTGAAATGCTCTGTCTTTTCTAAATTGATTTTAGTCTTGTTTGGCAAAATATAATAGGAAGGTCTAAAAAATTTTGTTGGTCTGAGTGAAGAGTAAGAAGCTCCCGATTCCCCGCAAAAAGATCTGGCACAAGAAGAGTCATGAATACGTAAGTACAGAAACAACTGATTACACGAGATGAATCTATATAGAGAGTTATTATCATGGACAAAAATAATTAATTAAGTTCGCTTGCTAGGCTGGAAGCCAGTCTGTCTTCTGACATTATGATCCAAATTTATGTTATTTCATACATAAATATACTTTGCATGTTTTCCCTTAAAATCCAAGATTCTTTTGAAAATGTATGTAAAGATGTGGGGAAATACATATATACATATATACATACCGGTACCTGTGTGTATATATGCATACACACATAATCATGTGAGTGTGTCCTACTGTTCACGACTTACATGAATTCTGGAGATGAGTAGTTGAGGCATGTGCTATGAAGTACTATTAGATGCATATCTAGTATTACAATGCAATAAAACTATGATTAAAGGATGGCTAATTATACTGCCTAAGAATGTGACCCAATACAAAATCAATAAACTTTGATTGAATTTATATGCTACAAAGTGGCTGGAAATAACCACAGGAAAAATAAAGCTTTGAAAATTTTTTATCAAAACTGATCAACTTGTCATGAAAAGCAAAATCAGAAACCTGATCAATTATGATATCAAATCATAATTTTATTGCATTGTAATAGTGCTTCATTACACGTGACTCAACTGCTCATCTCCAGAATTCATGCAAGTTCTGAACAGTAGGAGACACATCAGTTCTGGAGTATGATTTTTTTTCCCTTGACACCTGACTTAAGCATAAATATTCTATCTGCATATCATGGGACTTTGGGATGACTGCATCACTTTTACATAAAAACAATTTCCTTGACATTCATTCATCCATTTTACAGATAGTACTAATTACAATGTAATTGAAAAGAACTAATAGGCTCTTATGTTAAAACCTATGCCATGAAACAGGACCATCTATTTGTCAGTCCCTAATAATTCATCAGAAACCGATACCAAGGAATTAAGGCACATAATAGAGACATGAAAAGAACAGTGCCAGATAATTTGAAGCAGCTCACCTCTGCTGGCTGCTGAAAAAAAAGAAAAAACAGTAAATTCTCCTCCCCCTATATATATATACATGCATGCATGCATGCATGCATACATACATACATACAGACATACATACCATACATACATACATACATATTTGGACAATCTAAGCCACTGTCAGGGTTCCCTTCTGGCCATCACCCCATAGTTGTTTTGGTAGGAATTAGGAGGATAAAAGGAAACACGAAAGTTCTGATAGAGTACAAAAACATAATACTGGATTCTGTGTGAATTGTTAACCTTAATAATCAAGTAGAAACTATTACTGATTGAATAGTTGTTGCTTTTAGTTTATACGAAAAAACAAAGTGGTAGAATTACTGCTTTATCTTGAATTTTACTGGTATTTTTTTTTTAAATCTAACCTGCTAACAGAGTTGTTGTGAAGATAAGATATGTGCAACATATTGTGCACCAGCCTTGACTCTTCAAAGAATAAACAGCATCTAAAATAATGGTAGAAAATTATACTTGTTCCACTGCTGATAATTGACATATATTGAGCAATTGAGCAGACATTGTAGCGATTAAAGCCATGGGCAATTTTAAAAATGTGTTCTGATGTGAGAGAGGTTTTGTCTTTTTCTCCTAAATAGCTGCCTTGGTTTATCTACCTGTTTCTTGAAGCATTCTGAATAACCTTGAGACACTCTGCTGATTGACATTTGGCCCTGGGGGCCTCTCTTGCACAAAATCAGTCTGTTCTTGGGTTGATTTTAATATGCTTCATTGAACTTCAGTAAACAAGTCCACTTATGAGTGGGGGGGAAACTTGGGAATCCTATTTATTTAAAAGAGAGTGAAATAAAAACCTTCGAAGTATTTTATTGCTGTTCAACCTAACACAGAGACTGTTCCATTCCAATTATGCACATTTCTCAAGGCATACATTTCCTTTGGGTCTGTTTTTTAAAAATATATTATTTATTTATTATTTATTTTAATAAGAACCCAAGTAGCATCTAGCATGAATATTATTGCCTTTTTTTTTCAATTTGGGGTCTATTATACCCTGTATGCCTTCTGCTCATCAAAGTTAGATTATTGGATGAAACTATACAGTATATGACAGACGCTCTTGACAGTGTGATGAAATGTGCAATTATCTCATTGTAAATGTTCCAATATTATTACACAAATTCTCAAATACCATGAGTTATGTAATATATTCCAGATGAAACTTAATGGATCCTAATAAATGATACTTGGGCAATACATGGTGACCAGCAAAGCAGTGGGAAATGACATAAACCTTCCAAATCTATATGATTTCAAGTTTCTGGTTTACAGGTATAGGAAAAAGGGAATTAGATTTGTGAATGAAAAGCCCTTTCTGGATAGACATATGTTGTATTTCATTACATAAAATTGGTGATTTATATTGAATTACTTTGAGAGCCATTTTATGTGGATGGTAGCCATTTAAACTGAAAAGGTCAAATATTTAGAGGAAAAATTCCATGGCATGCATGGACATGTGTACATGTGTGGAGATTTTAAATTATCTGTATCAATATCTAGATATCTTTCTGTAGAAAATCTTTGTAAAGGATGAATAAAAATAATAGCACAGACCAGCGGTGAAATTCAAAATTTTTCCCTACCGGTTCTGTGCGCATGGCTTGCTGGGCGTGGCTTGCTGGGCGTGGCAGGGGAAGGATACTGCAAAATCCCCATTCCCTCCCCACTCCTGGGGGAAGGATATTGCAAAATCGCCATTCCCACCCCACTCTGGGGCCAGCCAGAGGTGGTATTTGCCGGTTCTCCAAACTACTCAAAATTTCCGCTACCGGTTCTCCAGAACCTGTCAGAACCTGCTGAATTTCACCCCTGGCACAGACCCACTCAAGGGTATCATTTGGGAAAGGCATATTGTCATTATGAACAGAATAATAGTGAGGACATTGATCTGTATTACCAATTGGCGTAATGTGAGCCTTAACAGATGGACTAGCCAGAGTCAGAGATATTTATAGCATAATTGATCAGTAGCCATTTACAAAATCATTATGTGATAAAAGCTTTTTATTTAACTATGTATTTTATTTCTTTATGTGTTAAAATAGCAACTCTTTATGAGAATGAACTTTGCAAACAAATACAATTTTGATGGACTGCAGCAAGTGCATTTTAAATGTGTAGAGAAAGGAGAAAACATGTAGATATATAAAGTACAAATTTGTATATAGAGGATACAATTACAAAATGGAATGTGGGGAACTTGGACATTTAATATAGGGTGTATCAGTGGACTAAAGATGTAGAACTTGAGCTTTATGCAAATTAACAAAGTCTTGACTGTAGCTCCCAGAGACCTCCAAAGATTTTGTCATGGTTTCTAAACGGGAGAAAAAAAGTGTGTCTAATTTTTATTCCCAATGCTAAGGCATTTTTATCCCAATTCTAATTGCTCCCCACCCCCCAAGTCATTAGCGATTATCTAGAAAAGTCCAAGTTTTCATGTTTTTTTTTCCCTTAGGCTTGTGATAAGAGTAACCAAACCCAAAGCTATCCAACTGGCCTGGATCTTTTTTTCTTTCTTTCTTTCTTTTTTCTTTTCCTTTCTTTTTTCGTTTTCTTCACTTTTAGCTTTCTCTTTGATTTCTTTCTTTCTTTTCTTACTTCATATTAGTTATAAATTTTAAAATATTTAATAAATGTATGTAAAGTAGCTATTAATATTTTTTTAAAGAAATTTGAGGAATATTTTAGAGAAACTGAGTAATCCATGAAGTTTTAATCATGATTAATATGTGATTTTGGTCAAGCAGTAGCTAACAAAATATGAAAGTCATATCAATTGTCTCAATTTATAGAGTTCATTTATTCCAACATTATTTCATGATTCAAGCTAGTTATAAATAAAACTATAAGACAAGATTAATTCAGAATAACATTAACTATCTCCTGAAAACATTTTATTTTACATCAGACATTTGTTGTATTACCTTGGAATGTAATCAGACATGTCACTGCAGAAAGTTAGGCTGATTACTAAATTTTAATCAAACTCTATTTATATGTAGCATATTAAAATCAGACATATAGATTTATAAAGAAAACAGATGTATAATGCAAACTCAGTAGTTATTGTTTAATCATTATTTCTTGTAGCTTGTATAATCCTAGAAATGACAATTAATTGTACATTCCCCCAAGAAGCTAAATATATATTAATAAATATAATAAATATATTTATTATATATTGCAATAAAAGAAACCAAAATCCTGTGAGGTAATTTAAACTGATTGAAAATGACTGGTTGAAGATTATCATTCCTCATTCTCATTGAACTTCGTGGCTGAGCTTTGTTCATGCAACATGTAAAAAGCTCTAATTGCATTATACCAGCTTTCATGCTGTTGTTCTGTTTTAATTGGCTATATATTGTAATGTATTCTTACTCTGAAGAAAGCCCAAATTAAGCAATTGTATGCAGAAATACAGCTGATTCCTACAGAGTTATTTTTCCCTACTTAGAATTTATCTCATTGAATGGCAAGACTTAAAAGACATGCAAAGGATTGTTTTGCAGTTATATAAGTATAAAATACCATCTATCTAAAAAGTGTTTTTTTTTATGAAATGCATAGCCAGCAGTTAATTTGTAGAATACAATAAGCTTTATAATGGGCCTCCAGCTCAGTTTCTTCAGAGCACAGAATCTATATTCTTATGTCTAATACTTTTAGTAAGCTAATTTGCTTATTTTTATTTTATTCCTATAAAATATTTTAAGTCCATCATTATTAGTCAATTCTTCTGCTGATAAATATGAATTAACACCATTGTTATCTAACAGGTTAATAATTCAAATGTGTTATTATTTTTCAACATTCATGTGTAATAATATTTCATTGAAGAAAAAACAGCTCAAACTGTATTTAACTAATTAAATTTGGTCATATTAAACCTTCTCACCTCAATAATAGCAAATATATAAGGGGTTTCATAATTCTTTGTATTTTTTACTCACAGAAATAAAGTGCCTTTAAATATTATGATTTGCAAGATATCCTCCTGACATCAATTAACATGAATAGCAATTGCAAATCTAGTGTTCTATATCCACAACAAGGTGCTAAAATTACTCCTAACTGATAACAAATGGCAAATATTACTACTGAGAAGTCTAAGCACATTGAAAAAAAAAGACCTGTAAACTCATTTATGCAAAATAATAATAATTAAAATGTACAAAACATTGTTTTATTCTGCTCGGAATAGCAGATAAGCATCATTGGGATGGTCTTTCCCCCTTAAAGTAGCCTAATTATCAGATGAAAAAGACTTCAGGGAATACATTCTTCTGAATCAGAGAAAAAACGTAGGATCCTAATGAGAAGAAATGGGCTGAAAGAGCACAACTAGGATTTTCCATTCTGGGAAACCTTTTCTACCTAAAAAGATTGCAAAACATCAGTAACAATTAGACAATTTTTAAGGTTCAGTCATTACAGTGCTATTCAGTATTACTATTCAGTATTAGTATGTGTTGATATGAAGTAACATAAAAAGACTAAAGAGTTCCTATATTTTTAGGCAATTCTTTTATCTAAAAGTTTAAACTTGATTTTTGATGTTATATATCTTACTGTATGAAAGCAGATGACCTGTAAAGCCAAGGCTGTTGTATGTATAAAATATGGCAAAACTGAACTTTGTTTTTGTGCCATGCAGCAATCATAAGCTTCAAAAAGATAGGTGTGACAAAACAATCAAAGCCCTGCTTGTTTTTACATCTGTTTTTAGTATGTGTCACATGCAATGCATGTGACACATACTAAAAAGTGGCTGGGCTTCAATTACCTACTTGTGTTCACTGATTTGAAGCCAATGACTATTGTTGTGAATGTGTTGTGCAGAGGCACAGGAACTATAGCCAGTGACACCAGATCACCTCAGTGGATAGGACCAAAATTTTCAGCCCATTCTTATATAGAAATAAGTGCTGTAACCTAAGGAAAATGGGCCCTTTTGCAGATATTACAATATTTAAATGATGCAATTTTGTCCCATAACCTTGAGAACCTCAAATATACAGTACAGAAGGGTTCTAGAAGTCACAAATGATGGTGATAGCATGGTCTACCCTGATCTAATGGATTGAATCAAGATTTGGGAGCAATGGATCCATTACAAGTAGTCCAAAACATATGACCATAATTTCTCTTGCTGTGCAAGACATTTGTTAAGTGAGTTTTGCCCCATTTTACGACCCTTCTTGTCACAGTTTTTAAGAGAATCACTGCAGTTGTTAAGTTAGTAACATGGTTGTTAAGTGAATTTCATTTCCCATTGACTTTGCTTATCAGAAGGTTACAAAAGGTGATCATATGAAATCAGGACACTGCAACCATCATAAATATGAGTCAGTTGCCAAGCATCTCAATTTTGATCATATGACCATGGGGATGCTTTAATGGTCGTAAGTGTGAAAAACGGTCATAAATCACTTTTTTCAATGCATTGTAATTTCGAATGGTCACTAAATGAACTGCTGTAAATTAAGGGCTATCTGTAAAATCATAATTAATACCTTCTTATTAACTTTTCAGTCTAGATTCAAGCTATAGTAACTGAAATTGATTGATTATATCAGAGCCGAGGTGGCGCAGTGGTTAGAGTGCAGCACTGCAGGCTACTTCAGCTGACTGCTAGTTGCAGTTCGGCGGTTCAAATCTCACCGGCTCAAGGTTGACTCAGCCTTCCATCCTTCTGAGGTGGGTAAAATGAGGACCCAGATTGTTGGGGGCAATATGCTAACTCTGTAAACCACTTAGACAGGGCTGTAAAGCACTATAAGTCTAAGTGCTATTGCTATAAGTGCTAAATATTTTTTTCCATAAACAGATAAGAACGGACAAAATATTGCATGCCCTACTTGGTATAGTTTGTGATTAAAAGGTTGTATATAGATATATAAGGATGTGTTTGTATATCCCATCTATAAACAAATATTTGTAACAATTGCATCATTCTTAAATAGATTGTGTATCAATCTTTTTAAGTATATAATCTATTTCAGTATATCAACTGAAATTTATAGAAAATCTAAGTAGGCAAGATCGTTACTTCTGATTAGGCAGGTATTCAAAAAAGAACTTTAAAAAAACCTGTTTGTCTTATGATTTCATTAAAACCTATTTATAGCATTTTTGTTTTAAAGTTTGTGAGGTTGATTTATGCAGATAAGCTTACTTAATAACAACCTTCAACTTAGAAAATGACCTTTCTTGATTGGCCATCATCTCTGCAGCATCATTTAATCTTTGTTAATGATAAAGTTGATGTTATCTGATCCTTTTTTAATTTCAATAATTGCATACAGTTCTGGGTTAATTCTTAGTAAGAATCAATTGTTATATGTAAAATTAAGTACTTTTTTTTTGCAACTTAAAAGGCAGCAGAATAATCCTATCAGTAGCATATGGCAACTTCTTGCAGCAGAAGCTCTGAAGAATCTAAAGTCTTGCCAACCTTGTGCTGCCTTGTGTTGGACTTGATTTGTAGTAACAGATCACTATTTCTTTGTTTTCAATCTTTATATATTTGCAACGGACGAACAACTTTTCTTCCAGTAGTAGTGGCTGGCCCTATTTGCTCAGCCAACAGTCCTGCGTTCTCAAGCCCATTTGCCACCAGATGTCCAAGAATTCCAATTCTTTCTAACGGATCCAGTATGGATTTCTGTAAATTAAATCTTACTGTATTGTTTATGAGAGAGACACTCTTTGTTTGGCTCTACTGATGAGACTGCCCAGTACAGTTAAACCTCTGACATAGCTCTCATCTTTCTTAGAGCACACAAACTCCACAACCACATCAAGGTAGTGACTATTATTAAAGGTAAAGTTTCCCTTTGTCCAGTATCCGACTCTCATCTCCATTTCTTGGCCAAGGGAACCAGCATATTCCAAAGATATTTTGAAGGTCATGTGGCCAGCATGACTATACACCGAGACACATGGAATGCTGTTACCTTCCCACTGAAGCGGTACCTATTTATCTACTTGCATTTATGTGCTTTCAAACTGCTAGGTGGGCAGGAGCTGAGCAAGTAACAGGAGTTCACTCCATCGTGTGGCACTTGGGTCTTGAACCGGGCTGAGCCTTGAACCTTGAGCCCTCTCTGTACTCAGGATCTGTTCCCTCATAGTTACTTACCTGGGCCTAAAATAAATGAGCCTTATTCAAAAAGAAAAAGAAACCCAGAGGAACATAAGGAGCAATATTCTCTCATGAGCCCACAATTTATCACAACATCTTGTAAAACAGGAAAATAGATGAGAGACTTCTCATCTATATCGCTAACAACCCTACTATTATCATGGTGCTAAAGGCTGCTTAGAGTTGTTAATGCAGCTATCATCCACTGCTTGTAGATCCCTGATGTAGGGGGGAAAATAAAGCTTTGATGTTTCATTTCTTCAGTGTTTATTCAAAGAGATTTCTTCACACTCGAAACATGGAAAAAAATACTTTTTAAAAACCTGAGCAAACAAGAAATATTTATGGCTCCTGAAAGGGAACCTTCTGGTTAATGCTTTCATCACAAGTTTCTTTTAAATGTTGTCAGAAATCATGTTGTAATGTTTTCTGTCTAAAAGCATTAAAAAATCTGTCTTGTGACAATGGTAGTTACTTTTCAGTCTTGGTTTAGGATTATAGAACTAGTACTTTAAGAAATATACTTACTTACTTATCCTATACTATTCCATATAAACCAATTAATGTCACAACGCAATATAGTACACATTTTAATTAATTGTGTCATTCAGTAAGCAAGCTATGTATTCTTTAGGCTTTAGGGACGACAATGACATAAAACAACAATACAGCTGGATCTGGATTTTCAACAATATTAACATTTCATCTTATAAGTCAGCAGTGTCAAACTGGCGGCCTATGGGCCGGATGCATCACCCAGAGGCCACGCCCATCCCAGCTCTGCGAATGGGAAAAGCATCGTGAAATGTCATGTGATGGCAACATCATGTGGTGAGTTTGACACCCGTGTGATAAGTGAAGGATACTACTGTATATATGTATATCAAGTCACCTGATTCATCTTTATTAATACACTATTGTTCCCAGTTATGTAGACTTGTACACTTAACAGTCAACCACACAGAAATACAGTGTCAATGTGTGTTGTTTCATCTTTTCTAATCACAATATAAGTTGCTAATACTAATTCTATACTAATACAGTTTATTCCTGGAGGTATCTGCTTCTGGCCTCATTGGGAATTACATCAAAGCATGAAGAAATGGACAATTTATGTATCAGAGACATTTACAAATTTCTACAAATTTTGATTTCTTGGGATTGTGAATTTAAAGCAGATAGTGATAACCAGTATTAATAAATATGGATACAAATCTTGTGTGTCCTTGTTTATTTAATGAAAATATATAAATCTGAAGCTACAACAAATATATGATTTTAAAATTCTATGCATACTTAGATGAAAGTCAATTACCTTAATGTTAATGGGATATATATCTGTGTAGATACAGATGACACCGAATTGCATATTATTGATAGTAAAATGAAAATACTGTATGCTACGATTTTCATACAGTGATTTTCTGTAAAAGGATTTTTTTTAAATATCTGCTCTAGAAGTGCAAATCAATCACAGGCCATATTCTAACAAACATGTAGATGATTCTTTAACTACCATCCCAAATGATTAACAAGCAGTTCAAGACCAGGTATATTTTCTGAACAACTTTTATGTGGTTGCATCTTTTATGTGGACCATGAACCTATTTCATCTACTATTAAGTACATTTAATTGTTATGTGTAACTTAAAATAGACTTAATTTGGCTTTTAAAAATAAAATAACTCAATTTAGTTTTGGTTTACAAAATAAAAACAAAAGAAAGGTCCAGCTGGGCTCACTGCAAGTTTTCCTCATATGATACTTTGAATTCTAAAGGACATTGACTATAAAACATTAGCCATTCTGATTTTGAGGTAATACTGAAGGACGACAATGTATTTAACCACTCACATGAGTTTCTTCATACAGAGTACAGATTTATTGAACAATGAATAATCAGATTATTTGTGCTATCTTGATGGATTTTGCTGGCAGATGATAGCACATTTGAAGTCTTTTTCTTCTAGGCCAGGGATAAAGAGAACATTCCAGTTAAAAACTTTCCCTATGAAGTTAGGTGGTGGTATTAGTAACTACTAAGCAGATCCATGAATCAGAAAGACAGGCCATGGTATGAATAGGTGCATCTTGTTTTTGTGTTGACTATAAATGCAACAACAACAAAACTTGCTTTTTCTCTTGCTTTTTTCCTCAGTTACGATAGCATCTCCCCATTCTATACTCCAATTCAAATATTGAAAAGTTAAACCTGACTGGACCCAGTACTTATTGTTGGCAACCACAAGCCCTTAGGAAAAGATGTTCTCTCTTTCTCCTTCCCTCCTTCTGACCTGCATCCTTTCCTCCCGCACTCCTTTTTACTGATTTCTGTGGCTATGGTCTCCAACTGCTTCTGTCCTAACAATCAAAGGATTAGATTATAAATGCTCATATAATGCCTAAATGCCTTCTACGTTGCTTCAGATTAGTAAACCAAGTTTTATGTTTTGTATTTCTCATCTAAAATTCAAACTCAGAGCCTTCTTTCAAAAACTTGACTAATTAGCTAATGCCTTGTATTTTAATGAAGCAAATCTTTTATTAACCAAGGCTTCTGGAATCCTGCCAAACTGCTGGAGGGAAAGTTTCCAGCTGGAAGAATCATCATCTGTAAATTGTGTTCTCATATAATGGTTGTCTGCATAACAAAAAAAACCAAATTCTCAAGTCCAATACACAGAAACTCTTTGTAAGAAGAAATGGGTAGAGGAAATACTCAGAAAATAGCTTTAAATAAATAACCTGTAAATTCGTCAAAACTAAGAATGTTATCCTATTCATCCACATCAATTTCCCCAAAACATCCTTTAAAAAAGGGCTCAATATCTGACTTTTTAAAGAAAACATATAATCAACCCGGCACAGCAAATCTGGCGTGGGCCACGCCTCCATGCCTCGCAGCTGAAACAATTGAAACAGCTGATCGGTGTGGCTTTGCCTGGGCCACGCTTCTGCGCCTCGCAGCTGATCTTTGGCATGGCCGCTGCCATCGCAGGGCTGCCGAGTCAAGCCGGGTCCCCTGCGTCCTGCTGTAGCCGTTCCGATACCCCCCATCACTGGTGCCTCTCCTCCCCATCACCCAGGCTTCTGCCCACCCTAATGTGTCAAGCCCGAGTCTCGCGGCTTGACAAGCAGCTTCCCTCTACCAGGAGTTTGTGAGTTCGATCCTAGGTAGAGGCAGATGTAGGGTCTCCTGCTTGGGCAGGGTGTTGGACTAGATGACCTTCAAGGTCCCTTCCAACTCTGTTAATCTGTTAAATATTATTTGTCATTCTATTTTCTCCAGACTTCCCTACTGCTAACTGCCTTTGTCCTGTTCTGCAAATCTCTATACATGTTCTGTCAGTGATTCTGCTTATGGCTAACCTCACATCCCCAGGTTTTGCCCTGAGCTTGGGACAAAACAGGATAATTGTTTTTTTTCAATAAGGATATGCAAATATGGAGTTTTGTTTATCTTTTTCCTCAAAGCATTAGAAAGAAATTGTTGATGTGTTTTTATGATTGGAAGATGTTATTTACCCAGGACGTTTACCCAGGGTTATTGTTTGAATTGTTGGGTTTTAATCTTTGTATGCAACCAAGTACAGCTGTTGTGGATAGGTAACTCTATAAATAATTTAAATAATATAAATAAAATTAATTAATCCTTTGAAATTTGTCTTAAAACTTTCCATCATTGTTCTTCCAACAATATATTTTACAGCCATAATATTTTTCTTATGTTGAAGACCACAAAATTCTAACTTGACTTTCTCCCTTCCCTGTCCATTTTTGCCTCTTTCACCAGAAGTGTACTATTGAGATAAGATAAATGGCAATACTGCAATATGTTAGCATAAAATGCATGCCTCATGATGTAAGAATAAGGTATTAAGTAACATTCCTTCTCCATCCAGTATTGTTAGAATTAATTATGTTGCTAGTGTTAAAGATATCAAGAGACCCTTTCTAATCCTTCTAAACCTTACAAAGATTCTTCCCTCAATCCACTTAGCAACCTGTGCCTCCCCAAAAAATTGAAATGATTGTGCTATAAAAGCAACCACAAACTGTTCTGAAAGCTTTTAAACAATGACAGATTTTTATTTTACTATAAGTACTATGTATTTAGACAGCTGATACAAAAGGGTCCAAAGAGCATATTCTGAGTTCATTTGTATTTTGTCACCTGTTTGTTCTTTCAGCTTGTTCATCACTAATACTCTGCACTGTTATGGCCTGTTCATGAAATATGGGTGGAATATACAACTCTTGCCCAATTCTTGTATCCTGAATGTTGCTTGCTGTTCACATGGAATGTTCACGATTAAAAGGAGAAGGCATCAGATCAGATCAGCATAACAAACCATCATGCAGAATTGCTTCAAGTGTAACAGTAGGAAGATATCCTATTACCCTACAATACCAAATATTGATACACATTTCTGAATCCCTTGTCCCAGTTTATTCAGTTAGAAAGATGTGATTATCTGTTATCTTAGGACCAGCAATATGTTCAGAACTGGAAAAAACCAAATATTTGTACTCTGGTTCTGGTCTAGGAGCTCAAGGTAGCATATATAACATTTTTCCCCTTCCCCAAAAGTTCTGTGAGGTAGGTGGGACTCATGATAAATAACTGGCCCAAAGTCTCCCTGTGAGTTCTTGTGGCTGGGGATAAACTTGAACCTAGGTTTCCAAGACCTAAGTCTTAACAATTAGAACACATTGATTCACACATTAAAGCTATATACTACTGAAATTCTCATGTCTGGTACTTTGTAAACTTCAACTGTAACAGTACAACAATTTTTAACAATTTTAACCCTTTTGTATCAACTGTCTAAATACATGAACATAGTACTCATAGTAAAATAAAAAGTACCTCTAATAGAAAATGTACCTAAAATAAAAATATACCTCAAATAGGATAACTTAAAGAATGCATCCATAATCCAATACCCATGACTCACATGGGGTTGAAATTTGGGAAAGTTGAGGGAAGATGGAAATTGTCTATATTTGCCTTCTTTCCTGCTTCCCTCTGGTCCCTGTACCAAAATGACAGGTGCCAAGGTCCGGCGAGCAAGCGTCCATTGTTGTTTTGGAACCAAAACCAAAATTTCAAACCTCTTAACAGTGGCCAGTGAGAGAAGACTGAGGGAGTGACCTGGTTTCCTGATGGCAAGATCGGCTTGCTTGGGAAGGGGGGTAAGGGCCGCTGGTGATCAACAGGTGAACTTTCTTCCTGGAGGGAAGAGCCCTTTGGAATGGGTGGAAGAAGAGGAGGAGGAGGAGGAGGAGGAGGAGGAGGAGGAGGAGGAGGAGGAAGAAGAAGAAGAAGAAGAAGCTTCACCAGGGTTCTCCTGGGAATCATGAGGAGAGTGGATATCATATTTCTTAAACAGTTTGGTCACATTAAATATGCCTGTTTACTGACCACAGATTGATTTAATCTACTTAGGTGAGGTGGTTCAGTATATGAGTAGAACTATGCTGCCCATTCCACCCTGATGTTGTACACTCCAAATGCTCCTGTATCCATACATGTAATGAGTATATTTGAAGGGAGGCAATCATTGCCTGCTCTGTTGTGTTTAAAGGAATTCCATATGAACTGAAGTTCTAAGAAATGTCAGATCAAGTACAATCTTTTTTTTTTTTGAAGCAATAAGCATTGTACAGATGATTGCCTTGAATGCACAGGTCATGGTACCAACAGAAATGTATGATACTGATGTCCTTATTTCTCATAAGTAGATATAGCATAATGAAAGAACTTAGCTGTCCGAATAGAGTTTCTGAGTATTAGGCAGAAGTAGAGTTGTATTATGGGATGACTTTATCATTGGCTCTGAATTCTTTCAGTAACTGAAATAGGTTAGGTGCATTTCTATAACTTTCAGATTTCCTTCCCAGACCAGGGTCCATTTTCCACTTTATTGATGGCCTTTCTATAATAACAAAGCAGTTGAGGCCCACTAAAAATAAACACCTTTCTCCATGAGTGTTACAATGAATGTTTCTCTTCTTCGAAAATTAGTTTTCATTTTGCTACTGAATTGTGTTGTGTATTTCATTGTTGTTTTCTTCAATTGTTAACCAACTTGTAGGGCTCAGTGCAAAATACACAAAAGCAGTTTTTTTTTCAAATAAATGAATGAATGAATGAATGAATGAATGAATGAATGAAGAGTCATCCTGAATGCACATAGTGTTTTAGGATATCATTTGTTCTTGGTTTTTTTAGGGTTTATTAAGCCTCCTTTCTTTGGTCCTATTTCAGATCAAGTTGGTTTTATTATATGTTTATTTATTTATTTATTATATTTGTATGTCGCCCAACTCCCAAAGGACTCTGGGCGGCTTAACAACAGCAAATAAACATTAAAAACATCATAGAAAAGAAAACATTATAAAACATCATAAATTATAAATTATAAAACATTAAAACATTAAACCAATTTAAAACTCATGCATATGACATCATGGCCGGATCTCGACGATTACAACCGTGAGATCACGGCCTCAGGCCTGCAGGAAAAGCCAGGTCTTTACTCCTTTTCGGAAGGCCAATAGGGTGGGGGTGGTCCGGATCTGGGGCAACCACAGAGAAGGCCCTCCCCCACGGGCCCGCCAGCTGACACTGTTTAGCTGACGGGACCTGGAGGAAACCAACTCTGTGGGATCTCACCAGTCGCTGGGAGCTATGTGGTAGAAGGCGGTCTCGAAGATAACCTGGCCCTGAGCCATGTAGGGCTTTAAAGGTAATAACCAACACCTTGAAAGTTTAAAAGTTAAAGTTAAAAGTTTAATTCCTCACACAGACACCTTAAACCTACCTTATCAAATGTACTAAATAGGTTGAGGAGGTGAGTCAGGAGCATATCTTTCACTGTTTTAGAAATGATGATAACTGCTCTAGCTAGATAGAGCAGACAATTGGGAGGTTTCTCTCCACCCCCCAGGAGGATCCAGCTAACTGAGCAAATGAATGAGGATGCTGGTTGGAGAAATATGAGCTTACCAATTAGTATTGTGCAAGGCAATTTAGCCAGCAACTGTCAAATTATAAAATATTTGAAAGAAAATATTGCAGCAGTCCTTCTCTATCCAGATAGTTGTCCCTCATATCTTGAGATAATTGCTTAGCCAGTTCTGATTGCAAAACAAACAAACAAACAAACAAACAAACAAACAAACAAGGTAGGTGAATGGAGGAATAATTGTGACAGTGAAAGGACAAAGAATGCTTTTTTTTTTCCTCCAATAAAGCAGTATAACCCATAGAATTAGGTGGGGCCATAACTCTCTAAAAGATTTCAGCTGCTTTTCAGCCTCAAGGAAAATAGAGAAGGGAATCCTATGAACTGTTTTGTGCGTGTTATCTCCTAATAAATTCTCTGCCTATATATCCATCACTGTGCAATATTTATTGCTTCAAGAACTACTGTTCTTTGTGTCACTTGTAGATGGTTGATCAAAACCAGTGGAAAAAGTTTAAACATGTGCTAAAAGAAGAGAGAAAAAGGAAAGTTCTTACAAAACATTTGGGACAAATTATAGAGCTTCCTAGAAATTGTGTAACACTATCTGATCTGATGCTTCACTCTGTCGGGAGAATAATGTGGTAACAGAAGTGAAAAGGGAAGAAAAGAAATGATCAGTGATTGTTACCCTGTGCAACTGTCCCAGGAAAGAGAAAGAACTCCAAAATGAGGATGGACATGTTCAAAGTAAGATTTGCTTTTGAAGAAATATACAAAAACTAAGTTAGCTTCCTCGTGCAAGTGTTTCTGCTTATTTCCTTTATAACAAATATTTTATTGGAAGTTTTAAAAATAAAAGGTGTAACAAACTAAAGTTAGAACAGAACGAGAACAAATGAAAAGGAAAAAAAATAGAAATTGCAAGGAAAGAAAAAGAGAGAAAGCTAGAGAGATTAAAAAAATAGAGAGAAATAGTTCAATTACTTCCAAACTTCATCACAACAACTATAGGTAATATTTCTTCCGCAAGACATACTTATGTCTCGTCCTCCCTTATCCATTTGTAAGTCCATAAATCATTAACATCTAGTTGTCAAAAACAAAAACCTCCGTAAAGGAGTTCCAGTGCTTTACCAAATTATATTTTGTTTTAAACAAATCAGGTTGAAATTTGTTGCTTTTGCTTCTAACAATCTTAGGCTTTGATCCATTCAGAGGCTGTCATAGGTTTTGATCTTCCTTCCTTCCTTTCTCCCATGTCTGAAGTTGCTTGGAGGCTTTAGCAACATTCTTTTGCAAATCTATTAAGAAGTTGTTATCCAGGTCATTATCTTGGCTTGTCGCTTATATTTCCGCTTTAACTGCTTTTCTCTACTTTGTAATCCACATTTAAAAAAAAAAGAAAGAAAATCTAGTAAATCTGCATAAACTTGTTTACTTCTTCCTCCTGTAGGTTTTTCAAAGTATTTTCTTTTATAACTTTCCTTTATTATGAATAATACATTGACATAAGTAAACATCATTTCTGCTATTGTAGCTCCAATTCTCTGTAAGTATCTTGAAATTACTGACATTTCACAGCATTATCTGTCATTTTATCCAATTGAATGCTTACTCTACAATTAAAAACAAGAGGCATTATCTTTATCTTATTTAAGATATTGTTTAAACATTAATTTTTAAAAGTGGCTTATTTATATCTTGGCCAGTTCTAATCTGAATGAAACCATTAGGTTTATTTATAACAAGTACAAATATTTATTCTATCATTTTAGAGAGATTAGAAACTACTTTTGTGGGTAATATCTTTCTTTCCTAACAATATTTTGTCTTTGCAGAAATTGAGCCAAACAATCTTTGACTCTTTTTTTCTATGCATCTTTTACTATGGGAAGATGTTTGTCTTTCTGTAAAATTATTTTCCTTTTAAAAAATGGGAACAAGCTTAATGGTTAAACAATGTTTTAAACTGAAATGATGGAACACCAAAATATGTATGAAGAGGAATAAAATAGCATATTTTAATGAAAACTAAACATGCCCTCCCTAGTAACGAGGAACAGAAATCACCAAAGATAATGTCAACTCTATTTGTTGTCCTGATTTAATAATACAAAACTGGCAGAATGCCATATTTATGAAAATGTATCATAATTCCTTTACAATGACAAAATTGCAGCATTCGGAATCCATGAACCCTATCCATTCTATTTTCAATCTTTATTTCATTTTTTTTGTTTGCCTTGGAACTACCCCATTTACACTGCTACACTGCTCAAACTTGTTCACATTGTTTGTTTGTTTACATTGCTCATATTCTGACTATATTGTATCCCACAAGTATAACCAATACCATCAATAATGTTTTTGAGAATTGGAAAGCAAGGTAAGAGCCTTTGTTTCAGCCTTCAATTAAATGTATCAGAGACCACTTTTACAATACCCAGAAGAATCATCATGATTTAAACTTCAGAATAAATATTTTCTTTCTCTTTTAACAAATGTGTTTTTCAAAGCCTTTGTGCCCACATTTTCTAACTTTTCTTCTTTTTGTTCTGTTTGTTTGTTTTTTTAGAAATATGAGTGTAATAGCAAATATGCTAGAAATTTATGAATTCAAACTGGATGTTTGACCAGTATCAACTTATATTTTACGATTTCCTTCATTAAATGCTAGGATTAAATTTCTAAGTCTCTTAAATATCAAAATCCTATGAGCAAGGAAACTAGAGAGAAGGATATACATATAATAAATTGCAATATAGACAGATAATGAATTTTCAAAGTGTAGGATAAGGCTACCTTATACTGAATGTCATTTCTTCCTTGCAACTGTAACTAGATATAATTATTATAATTATTAAAGCTCTCTGGAGTCATCAGAAGGCAATTTTATGATAGTCATCTTGGATTTATTCTGTGTTATGAAGTTAAGCAGCTCTTTAACAAACCACTTTTTTTAAAAAAAAATCTACTTATTTTGTAAAGCCTTTCTCAATGATTGCATATATATTTGCCCTTTGACACTAATCAATGAATAATTCAACTGATTAAATTTCGAAGCAGAGATTACTGACAAAGAGTTCATTTTAGAAATATTTTCTGCATTGTGCTTGTGACTTCCCGAAAAGTAGTAGATGTAGCTTTTCTTAATTTAAAATCATAGCAATTTTTCATGAGGCTGATTTTTGAGTTGGTTATATTAATGGCATAATGGAATGAAGTTGAAAGGGTCATTCATGCATTAGGCTTCATCTTCAGTTACAAAAAAACAATGTGACATAGGTGTATCCTGATAGGAAAACAGCAGAAGTTATATAGATGAGAAGCTTATAGCCTACACGTGGTTTCCATTTTTACACTCTACACAAATACGGTTTAAAATCTGAGCAAGTTGTTCATTTTTGCTAGTTTGTTGTTTTGTTTCATTTTTTGCTTTCTAAATGAATTCATCATCTCCTTTCCCACCCCAAGTATTATGCCTCCTATAATTGCCTTTCAAATTATTAAAAAACATAAATGTTAGGCCATGTGTTGTGATAAAGAGATCACAATTGTGCAAGCATTTCTTATTTCTATAAATTATCAGAATCAACAGATGTATTAGTTCATTCCATATGTCTCCTAGATTTCATTCTGTGACAGGAAGTTTAGGAGAATGCATTTCCATATTAACAATAAAATACTGCAAAGATCCACTGCAAAGATAATTGCAACAATTTATCTTCCTCCACATGAAAATTGTTTTCTCCAGCCGTATCCAAATCCTTTCTATTCTACAATCAGAGGCAATTCCAGAGAAGAACTGGTTGGCTAAACAGTCATATGACACTACAAAAGAGAATGAACAGGTATAACACAAGAAAACTCACCTTCCCATGCTACCGTTATCTCTTGCAAATGTGTATCTTACCTGCAATACATTACAATAGGAAACACACAGATTCGAACACCCTAGGCCAAGGGAGACTTAAATATATCTGCTTTGCTTTCTATACTGGGTTTTTCCTTAAAGTAGAAACTTACTTCACCCAGTTGCATTTTACAGTTTTTAAAAGAACATTCTATCTTTGCAGGAGACTTTCTATGTGTTTTAATATGTGTGAAAATTTGAATGCATTTATGCATGTTTTTCCTTCAAACATGCTTGTTTTAAAAGTGATTTTTTTCCCCAAGAGATGCCCCATTTATATTAACAATTATTTCTAATATTGCATATTTTGCTTGAGCAGGAACTTCATTTCAAAATTCAAAATAGATTTTTAAAAAATGCAATGAGAAGAAAATTCTATTGAAGGTGTAGATTCTCATCATTGAAGAAATAGAATTATAATAAGGCTGTGGAAAGCAGGTATTTAAACTCTTTAAATTGTCGGGGGGGGGGGCCGAGTCTGCCAGGATTATTCACAATGTTTTGGAAATAACATTGAATCTTTTTGAATTACTTGAAGTTAAGCGTGTCTTGTCAATTATGTAGATTAATAGTACTGCATTTATAATCTCTATGTTGCTGTGTTTGAATGCTATGTACAAATCAAGAATTATTGTATACTCTATTTTCCATTGAAAAGCCCTTGAATACCAGGCTGAAAATAACAGCTATATTCCACTGTGATTCATATCTTGTATGCACCCCTTGATTTTAATGGAATAGTGTTATATACAATGGATTATAAATTGAGACATCAGATTAAAATTCATTGGGGAATTTTGATTAAAACAATTCAACAATGAAATATTATTCATATTGCCTGAGTCAATGGATAATCACATATCGTTTTCATTAGTACTTGGGATGGTAAGGCCTTTTTAAACAGAGGGTTGAATTTAAAAGAGAACAATGCACTAGATATAACTATTCTGTGCTTTTGTAAAAGCTATAGTTGAGATAGAACAATGCCATCTGATCTTTGCTTCTGAGGTTTGATACTGTTTCTGACCTTTTATAAGATGTGGAGAGTGTTCTGACATAAAACTGAACATTTAATTTATAGAACTGAATAGAAGCAAACAAAGGCCACAAGCTACATAAATTACAGGGAAGGGAGTCCTTCCTAGTTTTATCATTATGGTGAGTCACAGAATCAGCCAGATGTTCAGATTGTATTTGGTGCTTTTATTCACTTATCAAGTCCTGAGGACCTGAGTCTGAGGACCTGAGGTAGGCAGATGTTGTTGTTTCATGGTATTAAAGGTATCGTCACAAGATGTAAATTGTTCCAAGTAAAGTTACCTTTTGCAATAGACAGATAATGATTTTGTCAATACCAATGGTGTTCTTATAGTGCTTCAGTTGTTTTGGGGTTGCATCTAAGACAACTATATTACTATTACCATTGGTATTACGCTTGCTCTTTTGCCACAGTTGTTCTACTTCTGTTTGCAGGTCTTTGTATTTTGTGTATATCTTCAGTTCTTTCTCACCTATTCTGCTATCTCCAGGTACCATCACATTCACTATCCGGATAACAATAATATTGTAAAATAACAAAATAAATTATTTATTGTTGTTTTTGTTATTCTGTTTAATGTGAATGAAGATGCTCATTTATTCACTGGAAAACATATTAATTATTAAAGAAGTAAGAAAAGCATTAAGTGAGAGAAACTTTCTTTGAGCCCTGTGCTAGAAATACTGAACTCCTGGAATTTATTTATTTATTTTTTATTTTTGGGAGGTTTGGGGAAACTGTGTAAAAGCTCTTCGACAACATCTGATCATGCATGCAGATGCAAAGATGATACTTCTGCCAAAACTCCCTTTGAAATGAAGCAGTCACCAAGTAGCCATGCTGAAGCTTTGAGAGAAGTGTTTGGGCAGATACTTCATGGACTGTTCTCCAAAATTCTGTTGTCAGCCTTGCTAGATATTCATTCATTTGCTCATCCATATATTCATTCACAGGTGCTTTGGTCTGCTACAATCAGGATATTTATTAGAATGAAAAAAGCAATTGTAGCTTTTTATTAAGTTGTTGTAACTCTTCCAAATGACTCTGGGTAGATACATTTTAATTACAGGTAGCCCTTGACTTATGGCCACAATTGGGGCCAGAATTTTGGTTGCTAAGCAATGCAGTCATTAAGGGAGTCATCAGATGACAACCTTACAGTATACCTGTGTATAGTTATTTGGCATGAAATCCAACATCAGATTTTCTTCTGCTCCTCAAAAAAAGCTGTGATTCTCTGGAGCAAATTTTTGAAAATATAGAGGGTTTGCTGCAGGGGAACATCTGGCAGTTCCCATAATGAAAATAATGTTCTCAATAGAAAGTTGATATTAGATTCTATCTTTAAGAATTTTCCCTATTTTTCACCTGAAGATTTCCAAGGCATTGTACAAAAGCATGATTCTAATTTGCATGATAAATACATCAAATATTGTATATGCAATAAAGAAACCAATTCAAGAAAGATTCATGAATTTATCGACTGTAGGTTGCCCATTGCCAATACAGACTGCTGGTTAGATGAAGTGTCCTTCCATTGGTATACTCCCAAGTCTGCTCCAAAAGGATTTCTCAATCCTTTTACAACCCATTACAGACTCTAAATTATGGACAAGCAAGATGTTTACTATAAATGTCTAAGCATACATATAACATAGGTTATGCACACCCATAATCTGTCACTCATATATATGTCCACTAAATGAAAATCTATGTATAGTGAATTTCTGGGTTTTATCTCTATCTAACATTCAAACATCTAAATTTCACTCTTTAGTCTATTTATTACAGGCATATTTTCTTATGATTAAAGATAACTCTGCTTCCTCTCATACTAAATATTTTATAATAAATATTGGCTCGGCTTGGTTCCATTCAGAAATGGATACTTCTACGAGCAATGTTTTAGAATCATGCACACGCTAATTTTAAGTCAAGGAATTATAGAACAACTGCAACAATAGGTTCTTGCTGTATACTGAGAGTCCCGTCGGGATTTCTGGGACATAATTACTTGAATAATAAATTCAGTTGCCAAAGTAGATCAGTTACTTATAATTCCAAATGTTCACAACAAATATTCAAGGCTATTGGATGACACATATAAATTCCCAATTATGAATTAAAAGCCATGTCCTGGCTCACAATAGTAAACCCTCAGGAGATACTTAAAAGCCAATCAGATTGGCAAAAGCACACATACACACTCCTGCAGACTTGAAAATGTTTGGAGAGATGGAGAATTCCCTTCGAGCTACATCTACAATCAGAGGCATATAAAACTGTTTTTGTTTTTGTTTAAAAAGGATAGTTACTCAGCCCTGAAATCTCTCCCATGTCTTGAGAATATCGTCATCAGAGTCACCATGTTGAAATATATGAGTTCAGCAGCATACCCCCCCAGGAGGATGGATTTATTTTGTTCCTAACTAATACAGATATCTTTAATCCACAGATCATAACTCCTGTAGGGAACATAAATAAATACTCCTCAGGGCTGAAGCTACCTGGCATGGTAGTAAGATGCGTGTAACTGCTTCATGGCATACATCCGCTTATTCATCACAAAACACAGACTCCAGCAGCAGACTCTGGACCTAATCACTTCTTGTTTTGGCTTAACTGTAGGACCTTAATCCCTGAAGAGAAAATGGCAAGATGTTCTCCAAGTTTAAATTTTTTTTTTAAAAGAAGATGACAAACAACTGTAAACAGCTTATGGCTGAGTGGAAAGGCACAGAGCATTTGGTCCTATGGCAAAGGCGTGATAAAAATATCATTGAACATTGACAGATATCCAGAAAATGTGTGCTGAAATGCTTTAGAGGCTAACCACACAGTGATGTCTAGGTCTTTTCCCACTATTATGCCAATAGTGCCCTTTCCTGAACCAGACTCATATCTTACAGTTGCAGTTAATCTGATCTGATTAAAGCATGAACAATTGTTGGACGTGATTCATGTTTGAATTACTGCAATACACTTTATATGGGGCTACCCTTGACAATTGCCTTGAAACTGCAAGTGATCCAGAGTGCAATTGTATCGGTAGTTATGCGCATGTATCAGTATATCAGCTTGTGTGTGAGTTGCACTGACTATTAATGATCTTCTGAGTGCAATTCAAGATGCTGATGGTCACATATAAAGCCCTTCCTGATATGAGGCCTGGTTACCAACAGGGCCACACTTCTCCCATATCTCTGTCTATCTGTAATATTTGGCAGAATTGAAATGCTCCTGATCCCCTCCTTGAAACAATGTGATCTAATTGGTTCTAGGAAATATGGCCTCTCTGTTGAAGCATCTGTCCTCAGTATAAAATGCACCCCGACATTCACATTGTCCTGACATTGTTGTCAGCGGTGAAATCTACTTACCTTCCCTACCGGTTCGTAAGAGCGCGCTTTGCACGTGCGCTTTGCACACGCGCTTGCTCTGCTCGCGCTCGCGTGCGCTTTTTCACCTACACTCTGCTCGCGTGTGTGCTTTTTCTCCCTCTGCGCATGCACAGAGGGTTAAAAAAAGAAAATGGCGACGTTGGGCAGGTGGGCAGAGCCTCACACTGCCGCCGCTACCAGTTGTCCGAACTACTGGATGCTGCTGCTACCGGTACTCCCGGACCGGGCCAAACCAGTAGCATTTCACCCCTGATTGTTGTCCTTTAAATGAGCTTTGAAGACCTGGCTCTTTCCTCACACCCTGGGATGAGACACTGTGCTTGCTGGATATTTTACAAGATCTTCTTATTCTCCATTATTTTAGCTCTGGTTGTCTCTCTTATGGGAGATGTTTGTTGTTCCAGACCTGTCCAGAGTTGGTCCAGATGAACATCTATACACTTGATAAATAATAATAAGTAGAAATAATCATCATTCCACAAAAATATATCCCACAAAAATACACAAAAGTAAAAACAGAAAAAACTATTTAACTGTTATATAAATGACTATAATCCTGCCATAGGTTTTTGCTGCTATAGCCTGCTTAAGCTATATTTCCTGAGATTGTGTTTTCTTAGTAAAGTATCTATAGCCCTCCCTCACTTTATAAATGGGACTTATTTCATAGTATAGTTGGTAAACTGGTGGATTGTTAGATTGTAGAAGATCTGGACCAGAATGATATTTTCTCCTGAACAATTTTTATTGAAAAGTAAAATTAAACCACAATTTTTGCAGATCTCAATGCAATAGAGTTTACATCTAATGGACCAATTTTCTGCATAGATTAATTCCATTTGCATAATATATTATTACATAAGTGACACAAATTGCTGCTATAACAGACTGTCATATTTAACAGACTTTCATGAATAACAGATATTCTTCCTTTCTAGTTAGTCTGTTAAAATAAGAATTCACTTTATATGTACACTGAACTAGTAGCAACTCTGCTATTCTATAGTCTAATGTATACTAGCAATCATATTTCTGACAGGTGCTACTGTGAAAAATTCAGATTCATGTGTTTCAAACATTATATGTACACAATATTTATCTGCATTTACTAATTTAGTTTGTTTTGTGCAGAATAAAATAACTCAAATAATATAAAAGCAGCTCACAAACAGCTTATAGATAGCTAATATTTATTTTTGTTATCTGCCATTATTATGATCAAGATCATTTTTAGCAGACAGAATAATGCCTTCATTCTTCATCTCTTGATCAGTGAGCTCTTTTAACTATAGAAAAGCATGCTCACCAATACTAATTAAACTGGCTTTGTATCTTCAGCAGTGCTAACTATGCATATTGATTATTCATTGAAAATTTGAGACAGTGTCTGGATGACTTTCAATACTGTTAACCCACATTGTTTCTAATTATCATGTTAATTGTATACTTTTCCTCTTTGTATGTGGGTTTTTAGACAGCATTTGCTTGGGCAGGTAATTACCAAAGGTCAGGCTATGTATTGGCTAGGAAGATATTGGTGATCAATATCATGTATCTTTACACCATAATATCCTTTGGTGCTGCAACCAATATTATTTTGAACTTTGGTTATCTCTGTTGTCAGAGTTAAGAAGAAGAAAGTACTTCTACTAGCCTAGTTGAAAATTACAGACCAATCTCTTTATGCTGCGTCACCTGCAAAGTCATGGAATCAATCATAAACCAATCCATTACCCTCCACCTAGAAACTAACAACCTACTCTCAAACAAGCAATTCAGTTTCAGGAAAAAATTATCCTGCAATCTGCAACTACTACACTGCAAAAGCATATGGACCTCAAAACTTGACCAGGGCAAAACAATAGACGCAATTTACATAGACTTCTGTAAAGCCTTTGACTCAGTGGTACACGACAAACTACTTCTGAAACTAAAATCCTACGGCATCTCTGGATCCCTACATAACTGGATAGCTGCGTTCCTGTCAAACAACAAGTGGTCAAAATAGGGACCACCCCATACCTGTTAACAGCGGTGTACCCCAAGGCAGCGTACTAGGACCAACACTCTTTATACTCTATATAAATGACCTTTGCGATCACATTATAAGCAACTGCGTTCTCTTCGCCGATGATGTAAAACTTTTTAACACCACCGACAACACTGCTTCCCTCCAAAAAGACCTCAACTTTGTGTCAGAATGGTCAAACATCTGGCAACTCCAAATCTCAACCAACGAATGCTCTGTCCTACACATTGGCAAAAAGAATCAGAACACCAAATACAAGCTGAATGGACATGACCTTGCAGACAACCCTCACTCTGTCAAAGACCTTGGAATACTCATATCAAATGATCTAAGAGCCAAAGCCCACTGCAACAACATCGCCAAAAAGGCATCAAGAGTTGTTAACCTAATCTTACGTAGCTTCTTCTCCGGTAATATTACACTACTAACCAGAGCATACAAAACATTCACCAGACCACTCCTTGAATACTGCTCATCTGTCTGGAACCCACACTGCATATCGGACATAAATACAATAGAGCGTGTCCAGAGATACTTTACGAGACTTCTTCTTGTCTTCAGGCTAAGGTGAGTTCAGCTGTTTCCCAGCGGCCGCGGCATACTTACAGTTTAATTCTCCAAAGCCTTAGTTCAAAGTTTTGCTTTGACTTCAGCAACAGAGTGGTTAATGCCTGGAACTCACTACCTGACTCTGTGGTTTCCTCCCCAAATCCCCAAAACTTTACCCTTAGACTGTCTACTGTTGACCTCACCCCATTCCTAAGAGGTCAGTAAGGGGCGTGCATAAGCGCACCAGCGTGCTACCGTTCCTGTCCAAACGTTCCCTTTTATTTGTACCCATCTTATGTATATAAATAATGTTATATCTATGTATATTACCAAATACATACTTGACAAAATAAATAAATAAATAAATAAATAAATAAATAAATAAATAAAAGAAAACTTGTGATTTTTTTGACCCTACTCATATAGATGCCCCAGACTAGATCCTACATTTTAAATTACAATCATGCTCAAATATATTTATTTCAGAACAAAGTACTGACTCTGTAGAGGACTGGAACTGTTGTGTCCCATCTCTTTCAAGCTTTTCCATTTCATTTGGTGGACTGGCCACAAGATCTTTTGAAGTCCCACATAGTTTGAAATACTGGTATTCAATGAATGAAGGAGTATATCATTGGAAATGGAACTGAAGACTTAGAGGAGGGATGATGATGATGATTGTCTGTGGTAATACTAAATAATAACAGGAAGATTGTGGAGGAAATATTGCTCAAGGAAGTTTTTGGCAACAATTTGTCATCGTTTATTGCCTTTTTCTGTATATATTTGTCATATATGAATGTGCAATTAAATTAAGCTACCAACATACCCAGAACATTGTCTCACTCCATCCTCTAGTTCCGGGGTCGGCAACCTTAAACACTCAAAGAGCCGTTTGGACCCGTTTCCCATAGAAAAGAAAACACTGCGAGCCACAAAACCCTTTTGACATCTAAAATGAAGGTAACACTGCATATATCATTTTTTTACCTTTATGCTATGTATAAAAAAAAAACTATAGTGTGTTGCATTTGGGAAATCAATGAACCGCTACAGAGAAAACAAATTTTTATTTCTGCATGCAACAAAAACATTTTGAACTCTGAAAAAAAAGATGGGTTGAAAAGCTCAATAAATCGCTGCTGGCGGGTGTCGCACATTGGCGGTTGTGACGCATATTTTGAGTGACAGGGAGCTGCAGGAGATGGATGAAAGAGCCACATGCAGCTCCAGAGCCACGGGTTGCAGACTCCAGCTCTAGCCCTAACTAGGAGAAAAGCTTTCACTGTATAGCTAAGATTAACTTATACACCTTTTGAACCGAATTTGAATGTATCCTAGCATTGCAGTCAATAGCCCAATCCACAGTCATATCTTTTATGTAGAAACTTATTTCAATATTATGAATTGACTGATGTCATTAATTTCAAAAAGATTTAAGTCATATGTATATTGTGCTACATTACAGGAAAAAAACTAACATTACATGTCAGGAAGAAATATGGTTCAAATACCATATTAAGAGTTTGTTAAACAAATATAACAAATTAACAAATATTTGATTTGCATAGATTCTTAGCTTCAAAATTTCAAAGTTTTCAAACACTTTAGTGTTCATTTACTTAATAGGAGACTATTTCATAAAAGGATAAAGGGAAAAATGAGCACAGAATTATTATGAAATACGGTAGCAGGTAGTATAAATGGGGCAAATGTTTGGTAATATCTATTCCATTTATGGCTATGGAGATTCTCAATCATCTGGATCATGGTTTTTTTCCTTGAAAACTTTTTGCTTCTCATCCAAGAAGCTTCTTCAGTTCTGTTCAATTCTTCAGTCCATTTTTTTAGAATTGAAGAAGTTTCTTGGATGAGAAGCAAAACATTTTCAAGGAAAAAACCAAGAAAGTCCAGTTGTCTTTTGTAAAAGCACCTTTGGGACAATCATGACCTGGATGATTGAGAATCTCCAGAGGCATAAATGGGGTAGATGTTACCAAACAATAACCAGAGATAAAAAGGGGGTTTGAGTTTGTTATTAATTTCTCATCCAATTTCTCATCTCATTATTCAGAAAGCTTTTTATGTTCTTTTGGAACAATTTCCAAATTACTTTCAAATGTTGTCCAACCTTTTCTGAAACAGCTTCAAAATCCGAGATTTGAAACTGCAGATGATTGTTTGCCAACCAAACACCTTCAATTAAGGGGAATGCTGTGGGCACAGGGAACCTTAACCTCAGCAAAGCTTTCAGCCAAATCTGTTGTGATATTTTCATTAATAAAATAGTAAGATATTGAGCAGACCATAGAACAATTAGAGGGGATTCATAATTGGGTGGTTGACCCTACCCAAGAGTAGATAAGAAGCCCTGCATCAGATTGGAAACTACTTTTGAGTAGAGTGTCATAGGGCACTCCCCTGGCTCATGTGCTTTTCAACATATTTATAAATGCATACCTCAATTATGCAAAATTTTAAAGAAATTCCCCCAAAAAAGCCAAAAACAAGATGGCGGCGCATGCGCAGTGCCGGGGACTCGGCTTCTGCACATGCACAGAAGAAGAAAAAATAGCAAAAAATTCCCCCCAAAAAATCCCCCCCAAAAAAAGTCCAAAAAAAGATGGCAGCGTTCACGGACCAGCACCAACAGAACCGGCTCCATGACATCACCAGCGGTTTGCTACTGGTTCTATAGAACCAGTGCGAACCGGGAGGAACCCACCTCTGATGCCCTAGTATATGTAGATGAATTGCACCTAGCACTGGATACTCCCTAGTCCATGCTGTTTTTCAGATCATTCTTACTTAACCAATGTTGGGAGATCCAAAACTAGACATAGTTCATCAAGATATCAGCATAAAAGCAATCCTGCCTGGATACCTTTCTAAAAGTCTAATTCACTATAAAATGATAAGAGTCATTTTCTTGGACTTCTTCCCACCTTCTGTTTTGTTAAGAATGCTCCCATGGATGATGTGAACATATGCTAAGAAATGACATTTCCACTGAACAAGTATTTTGCATACCTCAATTATATTTGCCTTTGCTGCATTCCCTGTATATAGTTTCAAACTGTGCTCTCTCATTTCATTCACAGCACATCACAATATTTCTGGATGTTATCCTAGGTTGTCTAGTTATTTTTTATATTCCCAGCGAAAGTGGTGCATGTGTCAAAATGGTAAACTTTGTTTGATGAAGAAAGCAGCATGGTAATTTCTTTTACATTTCTTAGCTCTAAAAGAATAGACAGCATGTGGCTGGCTGGGGACCATACTTCTCATTGGGGAGGATGGCTAACTCAGTTGTGAACAGGTGATGAAACAAAATGAGAGGTCATATATAGTGGTGACATCAGGACTTTTTCCTTTTTTTAAGGTTGTTGTTTTTTTTAGGAAGAGCTTGGGTATATAATATAATAATGTAAAACTATTTTTATAATTTCAATATGTTTCCTCTCTTAAAAGTACCGTAATTGAAAATGATGAGACCAATTCTCAGCAATCTCAAACAGAAGGTGTTCCCGGGTGTTCCTATAAAAAGGAAGTTTAGCAGTCACAGTTGTTTAATTTTCCAAAATGTTTAATTTTGGACATGATTGATTTGTACAGATATTATTGCATAGAGGTAGTCCTTGTTTAGCGAATATCTCATTTAGAGACCATTCAGTTACAACAGTGAAAAAAGAGTAACCTGACAACCAATCCACACATTTACAACCTTTGCGGTAAGATCACAAACACAATCGTAATTTCATTTGGTGGCTGCTTTGCTTAAGGGTCTCCATTGTGTTCTAAATGAAGGCTATTTATATTGTAAAAACAAGAATTCATTAAAAAATGGTAGTATTATTTAATAAAAGGAAAGAAGCTTGAGTTATAGTAAGGTATTTCAGAATATCTCTTTCAGAGATTACCTGTGTAGGTTACTATCCATCAACTGCTGGGGAGAGATAGAAGTAAATAGATGCTTTTAGTTGTACATCTTACTTATTGAAAATGTCATCTAGACAGAAGTATTCCATTAAATGGCTTGTCCTTCACACTATCTCTGAAAAATAAGCAACATTCATTGAGAGAGACCTTTAAGTGATACTTGAGAAATTCAGTCATTTCAGTATAAGGTCACCTGATCTGCATCTCGCAGATTTATGTGTAGATTGGAATTCAGTGTTCCAACACAATCCCTACTTCAGACGATATGTCACATGTCTTTAAAAGGATTCTCAATGTAATTGAAAATGCATGGATAAGTGACAATTTTAAGGAAATAATGTAATCTCTGTAGGCAATTTTTCTTGCAGCATTTTACAAAGAAAAATCATATATATGATTTTTAAGGAAAACCATATATTAGGAAATGATACTTAATAGATTTAAGGTGTGTGTGTACCTTTGTTTGTTTGTATGTATATATGTGTATGAGTGTGTGTAGGTGTATGTGTGTGTGTGTATAT
>QLTV01003728.1:2613533-2627859 GCA_003457575.1 Thermophis baileyi | reverse complement strand
TATATATATATGTATATTCTTAAACATAAAACAAAAAGCCTTCTGTTTAGTTCCAATGTACTATCTAACAACTATTTTTAGGATCAGAGGCTGAAATGAGACTACATATCCACACACATACACACATATCAGACCTCCATTAATGTGGTTTTTCCAATGATCCTAGCAATTGATGTTATTCTGACATTTTATGGTTAATCTCGTCCATATTTTCTTTATGATGAAAGTGAGCAAACATGCCTTGGAGATCTCAGCTGAAAACCATGCTAAATATTGCCCTTGGGTGAGAAGCAGAGGTGGGTTCCTCCTGGTTCGGACCGGTTCACCTGAACTGTTAGGGACCCACTGGGGACGTCACAATGATGTCACCGATCCGGTTCGGTCGGTGCCAGTCCGTGGGCGCTGCCATCTTTTTTTTTTGGATTTTTTTTTTTGGAATTTTTTTTTTGGATTTTTTTTTAAAACAATTTTCTCCTGCACATGTGCAGAAGCTGAGTTTCCGGCACTGCGCATGCATCGCCATCTTGTTTTTGGCGGGGTTTTTTTCGAATTTTTTTTTTGCAGTGCGCATGCGCGCGTGCCCATGAGGTGTGGCCACGCTGCGTGGGAGGAAGTGAACCGGCAGCGAGGTAAGTTAGAACCCACCCCTGGTGAGAAGGTGAATTTTACTGATTGTCTGTCACTGGGGAATGCCTTGATAGAAATGCCTTTGAACTTGACCTCCTCCCTCACACACACACACACACACACACACACACACACACACACTATGGAACGCAGCACCAACTTGTAAAGGGAACTGGAGGCTGCTTCATACATCCACTGGGCTCTGCAGAATAGACCAGGCAATGTACCAGCACCAGCTATTTTGTAAACCACCACAGTGTGGAGACATTAGAAGCAAACAATATGGCTTCTAATGTGTTCTTCCCATGGCTTTGATGTACAAGAAGTGCTGTTTATCTTTATTTTTTCTTTTCTTTGTACTGTTTTGCTGATTTCCTGCATTCTGTTTATGGATGTTTATAAAATTAAGCAAATGTGCAGTGATGCAAGCCAACATACTTATTGAAAAGTCTTTTAGCCAAAGGGGGGGAAATCTAAAATGTGACTCCTAGAATTTTTAGTTGTTTAGAGTAGTAAGGGAGCATTTGACATAACAATAAGCTGCAGGAACAAATCCAATCAGTGTTTATTTATGTCTTTCCAGTGGTACCAAAAATGTAACACAAACCTCTGCCTAAACATCAGCAAGCATTTTTGTGTATGTGTTACCTATTACCTGTTGCATGGTTGGTTTCTCCTGTCATTTTGTTTTGAAGCAGTTCTAAAACAAAAACAAAAGAACACTGAATTTTAAAACACAAGAAGACAATGAAGTAACATATTTCAAAAGCTTTCAAAATTGTTCATATTTCAGAATGCAGAATTTGAAATATGTTGTTATGTTTCTGACCAGAGAAATACAGCATTTCTATGATGCAGTTACATAGAAATGATGGATGAAGGCAAGCTACAAATGCCTTAGAAATATAAAATGGTATTAGATATAACTTAACTTTATAATCAATCCTCACATTTACAACCTCTGCATATCAGTAATGTAAAGCTGATGCAAGATCATAAACACAGTCATGGTTTCACTTAGTGACCCCTTCACTAAACAGCTGTATTGTGGTCACTAAACTAGGACCACTTGTATCTATATATCCTACTGTCAGGGATGTACAATTGCACATCAGTTCATTTGCCTGCACGTGCAATGTGTGAAGTTTCCGAAAGACACCCTAATTAATTCATGAGCTCTGAGCCAAAGTCCAAAAGAAATATAAAGACTTATTAGGAGCGCCATTCCGGCAATACTCCGATGCAGTCAGAACTGAGTTCACCCAGGCTGCACGCCCTCATGACCCTGTTTCCCCCCTTCTCATTGGACATGTCATAAATCACATTCTCCAATGAATAATGTTGGTGGGTTGTAAACCCCACACCCCTCCTTCTGACTTGTGGAATGTAGTTTCAGTTAGAGCAGCCAGCCACTCCTTCAGCTCTCCCCCCCTCCAGTTCATGGTAACTTGAAATCTTTGCAAGTTGACATTCGGCTCCCCTCACTTCCCAAAGGCGACCTGCGTAAAGCAAAAACAATTTGAGTACAGGTACAGAATCTAGGGACGCGACCTCCCCCCAGGCTTATTTGGATTTTTCTCGTGAAATTTGGCTATACGGCGATCAGCCTGGATGTTCCTACTCTTTACCCAAGATGCCTCTGATAAGGGGTAACCCTTCCACTTGATTAAGTATTGGAGCTGTCTCCCTTGAGTCGAGGATTCGCTGCACCTCATAATGGGTCTGGCCCCCTATGACCACGGGGTCCAGGGGCTCATGGGGTAGTGGCCTCAGGGTCGATCTGACTACGGGTTTTAGGAGGCTACTATGGAATACCGGGTGTATCTTCCCTAGCAGCCTAGGCAGTTTCAATTGTACCGTGACTGGGTTGATTATCTTTACTATGGGGAATGGTCCCATAAACTTTGGCCCCAGTTTCTTGCTAGGGAGTTTTAACCTTAAATATTTTGTGGAGAGGTAAACTTTCTCCCCCAATTGGAATGGCCATTGGGGAGCTTGATGTTTGTCTGCCTGTTTCTTATAGGTTTGTGCTGCTTTAGCTAGCGCCTTCTTGACATTCTCCCAGGTTGCTTTTAGCGTCAACATCCAATCGGTCAAGCTGACTGAGGATGGGGGCTCCCTTGGGTATTCTGGCATTGGGACGAAGTCCATGCCGCTCACTACCTTGAATGGGGTTAGTCCCGTGCTACTGTGAACAGCATTATTGTACGCAACCTCAGCAAAAGGTCTGCCCAATTGGACTGCTGATAGTTGACATAGCATCTCAGGTACTGTTCTACCATGGCGTTCAGTCTCTCTGCCCCCCCATTGGTGCTCGGATGGAAGGCCGAGCTAAGGCCCTGGGAAGACCCAATGGACCATAGGAATTCCCTCCAAAAGGATCAGCTGTCCCTCCCCTCTCTTTTGGCCGGCATGAGGGCTCCTCTTCCTGAATGGTGGCTCGGTCAAATTCCTCCCTCAGTTGCTCTATGGACCTCCCCAGGGGCTCTGTCAGAAGCTTTGGGAGCCTGGCTCGTTCCCAGTCCCAAATCCAATCCACTCTTCCCAGCTCACTCAGAGGCTTTCTCTTTTTCTGGGCATTTGGGTAGGGGAATTCAGCTTCAGCAGCTTTAGGGGTTAATTTCCACCAGTACTCATCCTTTCTTGCTTTGGTCCCTGGAGCGGCCGTCTCAGCTTTGATGTCTGGGAGGGGCTGCACTTCAGCTGCAATCTCCTCTTTTGCAGTAGCTTTCAGCAGGCTTTATTCGGATAGCCTGCCCTCTGCCATGCTTGCCTGATTTTCTCTCCAAGCCCCCCCCAGGTGTCGGGGAGTGGTTTGGGAATGCGGGACTCGGGTAGCCTTGCAATCTTGTTGATTTATGAGTTCTGACTGTCTGAAGTTTCTGAAAGATGCCCTAATTAATTCATGAGCCCTGAGCCAAAGTCCAAAAGAAATATAAAGATTTATTAGGAGCGCCATTCCGGCAATACTCCGATGCAGTCAGAACTGAGTTCACCCAGGCTGCATGCTCTCATGACCCTGTTTCTCCCCTTCTCATTGGACATGTAATAAATCACATTCTCCAATGAATCATGTTGGCGGGTTGTAAACCCCACACCCCTCCTTCTGACTCCGGTAGTCTAGGACACAATCAGTAAAAGAAACATTTGTGGAATGTAGTTTCAGTTAGAGCAGTCAGCCACTCCTTCAGCTCTCCCCCCCTCCAGTTCATGGCAACTTGAAATCTTTGCAAGTTGACACAATGAAAGTTGTGAAAAGAGCCCATTTCACACCCTTCTCTATATGAACAAAAACTGGGAGAGAAGGCCAGGAGTTGCAACCCAACTATTTATCAGCAGACTCTACACACATGACTGAAAGTATGATAAGAGCCATGATCTATTGCTTCTTTCCAACTCCACTGGAACTTGATGTTCCATAATACCAACACCAATAAATCATCACAGCAGAACAGAAGACATTTTGGTTAGAGTAAAGGCAGGCACTTGCACATTATGAATACAGACGTTTCTCCATCTGTCTTGTACCAGATAATATTGGTATGGGAATGGTAGTGCAGAATTATCTTATTACTCTTCACAATACAGAGCAATTCTGGCTAGATTATACATTGTATTACAATTTTCAGATTCTTGCAAGGAACGAATCATTTTAACAAAATGAGCCTCAGCTGCATGTGGTTGCAATCATGCATGTGCACGTGTGTTTCAAACTTTGTTTTTCTTCTCAAACACTGGGTATCTATAGATAGAAAGCAATTTTCTTATGGAATGTAGTCTGGGAAATTATATCAGCTTTGTGACTGAGATACAAAAATAACTCTCACAGCAGGATTTCTTAGCCTGTTTTGCTACAAGAAGGAAAGAACAATAACCAATATACTATCAGGAGTTGTCATTTGTGACTAATTCAGCCTGTGTGGTATTATGCTGGGGAGGGCTATGGTACCCCAGTGTTAGCAGAGATGTTTAAGTACTTTGAAGCAGAAAGAAGGTAGGTAATTTGTCTTTATCAGTCTGCAGCTAAAGTAATTGTATCTGAGGAGAAGCCAGGAAGGTTATCAGGTTCTAAACCAATCTACTCTTGCATCTGATTGGGTTCTGGGGAGGAGACTTAGACTTCTGTAAAGTTAAAAGTAATTTCTTTTTTGCAACATAAACAAAATTAGATTCTGCAATTTCAGAAGTGCTTAGATCTCACCAGGTAGTTGTCAAAATAAGGGGAACTGTTTCTTGTTAAAAACTTTGGAAAGCTCCCCACTTCAACTGGATAAATGTGAAGAGACTGGTTCTGTGATCTGTTGAAAAATGGGCCTTTGGCAGCTTGGCTTGAAAACTGCCATTGATTTTGCCTAATGATGGAGATCTTTGATCCAGTTAATTATATTTAGTTCTTTGGGAACTTAGTTCCTTGGCAAAAAGTAATAATTCTCAATTTCTTCATAATTTGATCCAAAATGCTTCTTCATTCCTGTTTAATGAAGGGCTGTTTAATGAAGAATCTTGCCTTGGGAAAGAAGGAGAAGAAAGAGAGAAAAATAAAGAGAGTTTACTGCTTTATAGGCACTGGCTTATCGAAAAACATCTATGAAGTGAGGCAAACCAGTCTTGATGCTAGCATACCATAGCCCTGTTTAGTCTGTTATTTAACGTGATGAAAGGTAAATAAAGAAGCTGTTACTCTTTCAAATGAATTCAATAACAACATAAAAGACTTATAGTTTGTTCTACCAATGGGATAAACAAATTAATCAACAATTTAATGCAAATAGGATGATCTTTCCAAAATGTACCATTACTAATCTGCATATTATAATGAAAACTATGTTTTCAGTGAATGCTAATATTTATACATACATATTGTATTTATACATATTAAAAGCTTTTTTTAAAAAAATACAGTGAATCTATATCTTCTGTTTTTAGGGCAACTTGGCTTGGAGGGGAATAGAAGTCAACATCATATAAATATTTATTTTAATATATACCAGGCAGAAGAGTATTGAAAGATGTTCACTATTTAAAATTCAATATCGTGTAGATAAATATTAGGGTTATTTCCTATTTCCCAACTCTCAATTTCTCAAAGACAAGCCCACTTTTTTTGTGGAAGAGGCATCAATACTTCATGCCACAACTTTTTTGTTTACACAAAAAACTTCTTCATATTATTTGCCACAGATATACCTCACTACTAGATCCATTTTTGCTGCAATATTTATTGCATACTGTCTTAAGCTAAGATAAAAGTCATGGAACCCCCCCCCCCCCTTTAATGTAATTTAAAGAAGCATTTAAAACTAGACTAAATTAGGCCACTTAATTCCTAAAGTCTTGCAAATTTTGTTATGTGTGGTGAAAAAGAAGCTGGAACCTTTATAAAGTAGATATTGAAGCAATTAAGTGCCATCTATGAAATTTGGCCGCTATAATGTGATAACATTCCTCTATGTATATGCCTGATTTTAAAAAGTTTTAGCTTTATTTTATTTTTTTTACACTTTAACAAGAGGGCAGGATACTGTTTTTTCTCATTTACAAGTTAAGTGGGTAGCCCCAGGCATGGTGTAAAGCAAATTGGCCTTCATTTATTGCTGACGAATGAGTTACCTTCACTGAATGTGGACAGCAAAGAAACAAAAAGCCAAAATCAAGCAAACTTCTCTTTCTTTAGAACTGAACTGAAGGAGAGGAAGCTAATCTGGATAATGAAAAAAAGGACATTTCACACACGATCCTTTATGACCTTATAACTAAGTAACTACAAGAAGGCCTCACTATATTAATGAGAATTTTGCTGAAATTTTGTTTTCTTTTGAAAAGAAATTGGAGAACAAATGTTTCTTTCATAAAATTATATAAAATGTAATTAAAAATGCACGCTGGTGATTGCATTGATAAATCTAACATGTTGGATTTGGCTTTTGCAAGCTGACACCATGCTAAATTCTGGATGGTTCCCCCCCCCCCTTTTGATTGTTAAAAACGGTGCTTCTTTTTCTCATGCTATTTAAGATTCTGTGATTCAGTAGCTAACTACCCTTTTTTTTTTAAAGGATAAAAATATATTAATTATTAATTCTCCCTTTAGGCTTTACAATCATTTAATCTAATCATCTTTGATATCATCCGGCAGAAAGATGGCTAAGTGAATTGCAGGAAGCAATCATTCAGATAAACTGCTCCACTATTCTCATCAAGCCGTTGTAACAATTTCTTCTTTACTCTCAGTTTATTTCCATTCTGTCGCACATTTGTGATGCAATGAGCAACTGAACAATTCATAGTACTGATATCGCTTTTGTGCAATTTTTTGAAATGATAGGCAAGGAGTCTGTCTTATTAATTCTCCAATACTGGCATAAATCAATCAGACTTGCTTTGTAAATTTCAAAAAACTATTGCTATAATATTGTAACTTTTAATTTTATTGCTTTTCTTCTCATGTTTTATATTTGTATTTTTTGCAGTTTTGCACTGTTCCTTAAGGCTATCTTAAGGAATTAGTCAGTTTGGTAAATTAGTCAGTTTTGTACTGGGTAAAGCATCGGGATAGAATTTGGGACCCCAGGAGTTGTAGTTTATTTATTTATTTATTTATTTGTCAAGAGTATATATGATTACGAACAAAGTATAAACAGAGTATAAACATGTTTGTGAATATATAAGTACAAGCATGGTTATGAGTACAAGAAATTTTACAAATATATGGGTACATTAGGACAGGGACGGTAGGCACGCTGGTGCGCTTATGCACGCCCCTTACAGACCTCTTAGGAATGGGGTGAGGTCGACGGTGGACAGTCTAAGGTTAAAGTTGTGGGGGTTTGGGGAAGAAACTACAGAGTCGGGTAATGTATGAGCTGTATTCGAGAATTGGTCTAGCAAATGTTTTGTATGCTCTGGTTAAAAGTACAATATTACCGGAGAAGAAGCGACACAAGATTAGGTTTACCACTCTTAATGCCTTCTTGGCAATGCTGTTGCAGTGGGCTCTGGCACTTAGATCCTTAGAGATGAGTACTCCAAGGTCCTTTGCTGAGTGAGGATCATCAACAAGGTCATGATCATCTAGTTTGTATTTTGTGTTCTGATTGTTTTTGCCAATGTGTAAAACTGAGCATTTGTTGATTGAGATTTGAAGTTGCCACTTTTTAGACCATTCAGATACATAGTCAAGGTCTTTTTGAAGGGTTGTAGTGTTGTCGGTGGTGTTGAATAATTTTACATCGTCTGCGAAGAGGACGCAGTTGCTTTTTATATTATCACAAATGTCATTTATGTAAAGAATAAAGAGAGTTGGTTACTGGGTAACCTTGGACCATTCACTCTCTCTCCATTTTAGGAAGCAGGTAGTAGCAAGCCAATTCCAAAATATTGCTAAGAAATTTTCAGGGATTAGTCCAGGCAGTTGCAAGGAGTCAACATGACTCAAAGATATATACAGAGAGAGAGACACAGACACACAGAGAGCTGCCTTAAGTACTTTTAGACAGTAAAAAGATTGAGTGTATGCTGGAGTATATTCAAGGCAAGGTAGCCAGCGCATCTCTGGAGACAGTATGCATTTAAAATATTTGCATGGCTGTCTATCTTAAAACACAGCTCTGGGCAGCTCACAACAACAATAATACCCACAAACTATAAAAAAACATAAAACCGTAAAGCTGTTCAACAGAGTGTTGCCTTCACAGTGCATGTAAATAGCCAGAAGCCTTTGTCTAATTGCATAATTGTAATGTACCAAAATCCTTGCTTTACAAGGGTTTGGAATTTCTTCTTTTTTTTTTTTCTATTTTAGGCTAGGGAGAATATTGACAGATGATAGCAGTCAAGTTTTTTTTTTTAAGATCCTTAAAAGAATTCAGAACGTACAAGTAATGGCATGCCAGTGTTGAAGTGGGACCATTATATAATTTTCTGTTCTCCATGCATACTTACATATTGTCATAATAATTATTAATAGTATTAAATCATTAATACCCCCCCAAAACAAATAACTTTTTAATAAACCACACCTATAAGTTAGCAAACCATACAAACTTCGTCAAAAAAATTACCGCACATGTACCGATTTTTAAAATTCTCTTTCACCATAATGGGAAGAATGTGCAAAAGAAAATGTCAATCTATAAGCCTTTTAAAACTTGTTTGTAGTTTTTTTTAAAAAAAATGCATTTTTCATGTATACATATTGGCAAATACTGAAATATAATCTTCTGTCAAAGTATAAGAACAAAAGATGGTTCCCATATTAATCTTTCGTTCTCTCTGTAACTGGATTATGTCTGTGATTGATTTTGGGATGGTTCTGTTGGGTGATGATGTCTCTAGGTGTTTATTTTGTACATGAGAGAGTTTTGGTGGTGAGTGCTGATAGTGTCTGCATGTTAATTCTAATGTTGATTATGATAACAAATGTCAGAGTAAAATGTAGGTGGCTTCTCTTCCCCTCATTAAAAAAAGAGAGATTGTGTTAAAGGGAAAAAAAACCTGCATGATTTGTCAGCATTTCTTTGAGAATTTCAAGAACAAAAGAATAATTAACTGCAGTCTGGATTTTTCAATTAAATCTGTCTTCCTTGTTTCTGCTGAAAACATGGCCCCCATTGATATAGAAAAAGAGTGGGAGACTAATTTTCAAAATTGGTGTAATGTGCAATTTTATTTGTCATGTTGATAGGGATTGCATTTATTGTACATCCTTTTTGCATAATAATGCACTTAATTAAGTCTAATAAATGGCCAGAGCTCTGCTGTACGTATTCATTAATTTTTTTAAAACAAAAAAATCATAGCAGGTTTTCAAAAAGCAAGAAGAAATAATTGGCGAGAAGCAGAGGGATGTTTGGACTAATACTTGACCCTGATCTATTATTTAAAGTTTCCATAGCACTTAATATGCTTTATAATTCATATCTCATTAATCTTCATGATAAAACTGATGGATAATTCATTAATATTCCCTGTTCTATAGGTAAAGAGTAGCTGCTTAGAAATAATGTCTTATAAATGTAGGACACAAAATTGCAGTCAAACAGCATTGATACAGATTTAAAGAAGACAAGGCATCCTTTATAAATTTAATAAGAAATATTATGTAGTAGTATTTTACATGTTAAAACATTTGAATCCCTTTCAATTGCTCCAAGGGAGTTATTTATTGCTAAGAGAACAAAAAAAGCTGAATGTTTTGCCCTTGTATTTATTTATTAGATGTATATCCTCTCTTTCAACTGAGAGCGTAGGGTAACATATATTATTCCCACCTTTGCTTTCCCTCCCAGCAAGGAAAAGGAAGGCTGGAAAAAAGAATCAGCAATTGATATAGAAAAGGACTATAGTAATGTACCAACATACACTCAGTCCTAGCCCACATTTTAAACACTCCATCTATAAAGAGCCAGGGAGAAGCAAATATTTAGGAAAAAAACATGTTAACAAAAGGGAGGGAAGCATTCCTTAAGGCAGGGGTCTGCAACCTTAAACACTCAAAGAGCCATTTGGACCTGTTTCCACAGGAAAAAAAAACACACCAAGAGCCACAAAACCTGGGTGGGCGTGGCCAACTTGACATCACTCACTCCTAGTCACATGACCCCCTAGCCACTCCTACCCAGCCGGTCAGGAACCACAAAACGCTTCTCTCTCTCTCTCTCTCTTTCTCTCTCTCTTTCTCTCTCTCTCTCTCTTTCTCTCTCTCTCTCTCTCTCTCTCTCTCTCTCTCTCTCTCTCTCTCTCTCTCTCTCTCTTTCTCCCCCCTTCTCCCTGTATCTCTCTCTCTGTATCTCTCTCTCCCCCTCTCCCTCTCTATCTCCCCCCTCTCTCCCCCCTCTCTTTGTATCTCTCTCTCTCTCTCTGTATATCTTTCCCCCTCTCTCCCTGTCTTCCCCTCTCTCTCTCCCCCTCTGTATCTCTCTATGTCTCTATCTCTCCTTCTCTCCCTCTCTCTCCCCCTCTCTCTGTATCTCCCTCTCTGTGTATCTCTCTTTCCCTCTCTCTCTTCCCCCTCTCTCCCCCTCCCCCCTCTCTCCCCCTCTCTCTGTATATCTCTATGTCTCTCTCCCCCTATCCCTCTCTATCTCCCCATCTCTCTGTGTATCTCTCTCCCTCTCTCTCTGTATCTCTCTGTGCCTCTCTCTGTGTGTCTCTCTTTATCCCCCCCTCTCTCCCCCTATCTCTGTATCTATGTCTCTCTCTCTCCCCCCTCTCTATCTTCCCCTTTCTCTCCCCCTCTCTCTATCTCTCTATCTCTCTATGTCTCCCACTCTCCCTCTCTCCACCTCTCTCTGTATCTCTGGGTCTCTCTCTCACCCCTCTCTCTCCCTCTCTGTAGCTCTCTCTCCCACTCTCCCTCTCTCTCTCTCTCCCCTCTCTCCTCCTATCTCCCCTCTCTCCCCCCTCTGTATCTCTCTGTCTCTCTGTCTCTCTCTCCATCTCTCCGTCTTTCTCTCTCCCCCTCTCTCTGTATCTCTCTCTCTCTGTCTCTCTCTCTCTCTATGTCTGTCTGTGTGTGTGTGTGTGTGTGTGTGTGTGTGTGTGTGTGTGTGTGTGTATCTCTCTCGCTGTCTCTCGCTCCCTGTCTCTGTGTCTCTTCTCACTCTCTTGGAAAGCCCAACGAGCTCTCCTTGGGGCTCTTCACTACTCCTTTTCTCTCTTCTTTTTGGAAATCTCAGCTGGCTGAGAAAAGAGCACAAGCCACAGTGGAGGCTTCCCCCCTCCTCCTCCTCCCCCTCCTTCCCATCTCATGCACACCCTCCCAGCCCCGCCACAGCTGGCCAGGGGGTCACAAGAGGAGAAGGAGGGGGAGGAGGGGGAGGAGAGAAGCTTCCACCGCGGCTTGCGCTCATTCCTCAGTCAGCCCGGATTTCCAAAAAGAAGAAAGAAAAGGAGTAGCAAAGAGCCCCAAGGAGAGCTCGCTGGGCTTTCTGAGAGAGTGAGAAGAGACACAGAGACAGGGAGTGAGAGAGAGCGAGACACACACACACACACACACACACACACACACACAGAGAGAGAGACATAGAGACACACAGAGAGAGAGGGAGACTGGCTGATGGGTGAGCATCTTTGGCAAGGACCCTCCGACTTTCTCCGAGCCTGACCCCCCGGGGTGGGCGTGTGAGGTTCAGTGGGGCCAGCCCCCTTTTCCCACTGCCATGAGCTTCTTAAAGCCGTGGCTGGGCGCTGCGGGCCCATCCCCCTTTCTATCGTCCCCTCCTCCCAGATACCATTCCACTGCGACAGTCCTCGTGTTAGTGAGGCCGGTGTCAGTCGCGGCTGGGTCGGGCCAGTGTCTCAGGGCAGAGAGCAGGTTGCGCATCTCCCCAAGTGACCGAGGCATGCCCAGCACCAACAAGGGCCGGAAGAAGCTCCAGCAAGAGTGAGGCGCCAGAGAATCAGCCCTGGCCACTTCTCCATCCCCCGCCGTCGCCCTTACCTTCTCAGGCCAGGCGAGGAGTGATGGGGAAGGGAGGGGTCAGCCAGTAATGGGACAGGGAGCCGCAGCAGAGGGCCCAAAGAGCTGCAAGCAGCTCCAGAGCCATGGGTTGCTGACACCCACCTTAAGGCCTGAGAAGGGAGATGTTGTTATGGAAAAATTCAGACTGGCTTTCCCCAATTCAGTCTGGTATAAGAAGGTAAAGTGCCACCAGATTTACAAGCTTCTTTGCTATCACCTACAGTGTCTCAGTAAAGGATAATTGTATTTGTCCTGTGGAGTTGGCTCACCTTGTGGGGCTAAGAACATCATACTGGGTCCTGAGCTTTCTATCTTTTTATCATCCATACGGTTAATATTTATATTATTTGTGGGGGGAAATCTTGAAGAATAGATATCAGGATGTCTTCTGTTGTTTCCATTTGTGTTAAATAACCACTCAGTTGAACTTGGGTAACTGTATATACAGCCCCCTATCTGTAATTACTCATCTATATAGAAATAATACTAGCCAGAAACATTTGTAGGTATAGATGTGTGTGTCTTTGTGCCAAAAGTTAATATCAGATCTTTTTTTTATATTCATTGTGTGTGCAATGCATATGAAAAATGGGCCATGCATTGATCACAAGATGGTGAGTATTGTCTTGATTTTTGTGACTCCCCTAGAAGACCCCCCCCCACTCTCATAGCTCCTTTAAGTTGTTCAGAAGCCTCACTAACTGCTGAGTTGTTACCCACAATAAAAAGGAGTTGATAGTGTTACACAATATAATTCCTCTTGTGGTGCATTTTACTGTTTTTCAATACTTTTGAGAGATGCAGTGAGGCTTTCAGACAGCAGAATTCTTTGCCAACTAAACATCATGCTTGAAAAGGATAAAAATAGTGAAAGCATGGTTCCAAGTTTCACAGCTGCAAATCCAATTGCCCTTGTTTCATCGTGACCATTCATCCTCTTTCAAAAGAACCATCTGGGAGAATTTAGAGTGCAGACCTGTAAACAAGCAAGGATTACGAGCTATTTCATTTCAGAACTATTATCTTAAATCAATAGGTTCTCTTTTTCAGATCTGATCAGACCACACTCAAGTTTCATTTGTTTGCATATTATGGCTTTGAGTATGTGAATTTGTAAAGAATCTTAAGAGTCAATATTACAACACAATACTCAGCACAATCAGAAAAACAGTTGGAAAGAAAAGGAAGACCTTCAAGGTTTAAAAGAACTCAATTCTCATTCTTTCTTTCTTTCTTTCTTTCTTTCTTTCTTTCTTTCTTTCTTTCTTTCTTTCTTCCCAAAAGTCAATTTTTGTGTATTTTACAATTTTTATTATGGTGGTGGCAACAATTTAAAAAGTAAGGCGTAAAGTAAGCTGTTCTATATACAGCTATTCAAATGAAATACATTTTTAGGGAGAAATTAATACCTTATGGCCAACCAAACCAAACAAAATAAAACACCGTTCTGTTTATGTGGCATGGTGGGAAAATGCTCTATCTTCACTTAAACTGGAAGCAGATGGACAAATAAATTTGGGGGGGGGGGGTTCTGTAAAAGGTATGCTATTCCTGTTTTTCCTATTTGCATAGTGCTTCTCATTTACTGTAACTTTTATTTATTCATTTATTTTTATTCTGCCTTTATTATTTTTATAAATAACTCAAAGAAGCAAACATATGTAATTCTCCTTCCTTTCCTAATTTTCCCACAATAACCACCCTGTGAAGTGGGTTTGGCTGGAAGAGAGTGACTGGCCCAAAGTCATCCAGATGGCTTTTATGCTTAAGGCAGGACTAGAATTGTCAGTCTCCTGGTTTCTAGCTTTGTGCCAATTATGTGCATTATTTCTATCGCTGTGTGATTACATTGCAACTAGTTGATCAATTAAGTTATGCATACTCAAGTTAAAAGTTAAATCTGATTCAGTGAGATTCTTTAGGAGTTCTGTGTTATATAACTGTTTAGGTGTGTGTATATATACATATATATATATGTTTTTTGAGGTTTTCGCGGGTATTTTTATGTAGGTCTATGGTCTATGGTTATTGTGTTAACGTATCCCTAACACAAAGAATGACACCAGACCCACACTCACGAAAACCACACAGGATACCACTACCAAACACCCACACAAAAAACAAACCCAAACCCACACTACGGAGTCCCGACCACAAACCAGAAGCCAGACCACAGCTGCATCATTAACCATTCCAAACCCCTCTAATCCATCCGATCTCGGGAGTTGTAGCAGAGGC
>QLTV01003728.1:2599036-2613269 GCA_003457575.1 Thermophis baileyi | reverse complement strand
TATATATATATATATATACACACACACACACACACACACACACACACACACACACACACACACACACACACACACATATACATACATACATATTTAGCCCATGTACAGTATGTAACAGCATTATGCAAGAATGTATGTTGTGGTGTCTGAGAGGGTTGCTCTCTTTATTCAGACTGAAATGTTCCTGTTTGGTATGCTTGCTGCTTGAGGGACTTTTTAATATCTAAAGTTCACAAAGGCTTTTTACAATGTTCAATTATTTATTCATAATAACAATGCAGGAATAAACGCTAAAATTGTTTGGCAAATAAAGTATGGTGGAAAGAGAAATATATGTTAATCTCTGGTCTTTTTACTTCCCAGGACCACAGTTAAATGATAACCCACTTTATTTTAATTCCAAAAATCCAAACCATACAAATTAAGATGATGAATAGTTAAATTTTAGTTGCACTTCTTATCATGCGGTATAACACATATCTTCTTACTGTTGGAGATGCAAATCCAGTCACTTACTGTTCAGTATCTCATGATCTTGTAGGGGCACAATTGGGTGCAGAGATAGAGAGATGACCGGTTTTCTCACTCTGTTTACTCTTTGTCTATAAGACAACCTCCTTATTGTTATAGCTGTTCAATTTCTTTCATTAATCATTGTTGGCATCATATTTCTGCTGTCAGGAACTTTCATATGCAGATACAGAACACCTCAGCCTCTAACAGTTACTTTGTGGTTTCATAACAATCCCACTTGCTTCTGAAATAAGATCCAAAGTAACCCATTGTCTAACTCCTGAGAGCCAGTATTAAGCAAAGTTAACATAAGCATTAAAATTTAAACCAAACTATATGTGAACACTGATTCCTCAGTTCTGAGATTTAACTCTGTCTATTGGCTAATCTACTTTACTTATGCATCTGTCTGTATGTGTATGTATGTTAACTGAGATATTCTCTCTCTCTCTCTCTCTCTCTCTCTCTCTCTCTGTGTGTGTGTGTGTGTGTGTGTGTGTGTAATATGTATTTGTAAAAGGGGAGGAGAATTTATTGCTTTTTCTTTTCTTTCAGCACCCAGCCAGGGTGCATCCTACATGTTAAATGTTATTCTCTCTCTCTCTCTCTCTCTCTCTCTCTCTCTCTCTCTCTCTTTTTCTCTCTTTCTTTCTCTCTCTACCTCTCTCTCTCTCTCTCTCTCTCTCTCTCTCTCTCTCTCTCTCTCTCTCTCTCTCTCTCTCTCTCTTATCTTTAAATTGTAGTAAGAAAAAAAAAAGTACATTCTGAGTTTAAAGTCATAGGATCATTTTTAGAAGGAAGAAAGAACCATAGATGTTTATCCTTTAACAAGACTAACATATTCAGTGCTGCCTTTCCTGTACAATCACCTTATTGAACATCATGTTAACATTCTTGTCAGAAGTTTCAGCTTGAAGATCTCCAGCATAATCCCAGCATAAATTTCTTGGACAGGTGTACAGATTTTGGTCAGCATTGGTACAATTGGCATTGTATTCTGCATATCCAGCTGCACTGGAACTTGCTTGAATAGTGCTCTGCTTGAATTCAGTTGGAGGATGAGCATAACATGTGGAATTTTAATCAGAGTTATAGACTTGATTATTCTGAAATCACATGCAGCTGTAAAGTGGAGTCTTAGTAATAGCATCAAACTGAACAATTATGTATATGATAAAATACTATTATTGTACTAAATAAACATCAAAAGAATAATGATATAGCAAAAAAAATAGTAAAATCTGTATTTGTCTATCTCATAAATATAATTCATAGCTAATTAATATTTCAAGGCAGATGTGTCTTTCAAATGCAAATCAGCGGCCACTCCTAACCCCCCCCCCCAATCCATATGTATAAAAAGGTGTATGGACTGAAGAAATATTTTTCCCCTGGGTCTTTGTTATTTTTTTCATTCTCCGTGTTATTTATCTAAAACATTTCAATATAAACTCTTACATTTCAGCATCTTATCAGTTTGTTTTTTCAATCTATTTCAGTATTATAAACTATAAATGTAATTGGAGCATTGCCAAATCAGCTAAGGCAGCCCTTAGTAGTGAATCAAAATTAAATTGAAATATAAGCTTTCTTATTTGTAAAATATGTATATACCTAAGAGATATCTACAGGCTACAGTGATAGAGATAAAATTTACTTCATTTTCTTCTTTTCACATGTCACTGAATCCATTGTGAGATCTTGAACTGTTTTATCTGAGCTAACTCTAACCAACTACTATCTTCAAGTCAGCCTCAAGTAGCAATGAGAAGGCAATGAGTCAATTGGGTTCAAAATATTTGAAGGCTGTTGCATGGCCAACACTCTCTAGATGCATTGAGTCTTTAAGGATAGAACAGGAAACCATACACGTTACATTCCTGACTTCTGACTAGTCTGAAAAGAATGATTTCAGCTACAGTAACACATAACAGTACCAAACATTGATCAGATCTGAATGTTAATAAAGGAACAGACTATTATAATTGAAACTCAACATGAAGTAACCTTCTTTCCAATCACATATTATAGCAATAGCACTTAGACTTATATAAAGTTTCATAGTGCTTTACTCTCTAAGAGGTTTACAGAGTCAGCATATTGCCGCCAACAATTTGGGTCCTTCTTTTACCTCAAAAGGATGGAAGGCTGAGTCAACCTTGAGCCAGTCAGTATAAAACTCCTGGCAGTGGCAGCGTCAGCTTCCAATACTACATTCTAACCACTGCGCCACCATCGCTCCTTATATCCATGAAGACGTATAAGGATTCTCAATATTTAGTGGCAACTGCCTCAAATTACAATCTCAGAGGGTAATCTGACTCTATAACAACTTCTAAGATATGAAACTATATTTCTGGAAAAAGGAAAGAAGTGGGGCGATGGAAAAGCACAGAAACTTTTCAAGAAAAAAAAATGTTTACCATGGTTGTAGCCAAGGGTGAGAATTTAGTCTCTTGAACAGAACAAAAATGAAACAGAATGGCATGAAGATTTGAGATGAAGATATAGTGTAGGAAGAGGCATCTCAATGTCAAGTGAACATATTACATATATTTTGTAGAAAGATAGGAGGTCAAAAAAAGATTCAGGACTCTGATGCAGTCAGATTTGCATCCTGCGTGGAAAAGTTAACTTTCCATAAATCTGCACTAGAGAACCATATTTGCCATATATCTTGGCAGAAGTACAAATAAGTGTGGTATGCACCCAGCTACTGTTCAGATACGTTTTCATTGTAAGGGATGGTCATTTTGATTGTCCTTCATATCATTCGCAATGGTTGAGTCCTCCATTTTTAGCAAATCATGATCATGCAAATTATGTGATGATTATCCTTAATCTTTTATCCTGATATAGCTACAATGTGAGTGGGTTATTGCCCTCTGCATTTTCTTTCGTTTTTTTCCTATTATGCTTTCTTGTAACTGGAAGAAATGGGACTATCAGTTCATAACAGAATGGAAAAATAATGATCATTTAACTTGTAATCCCTACTTATAAGGGTGATGAACAGCACCTTAAATTGCACTTTACAACAAACCAACATCATTTTAGGTGTCACAAAGTACAGCACTGATTAAGATTTCAGCAAAGCCATTTTGTAATTAGTGTAGATGTGCAGGCTGCTGGAACAAAATTGCAGGCACCTGTGCTGCCTTCTTTCCTTCCCATTTGAGCCTTCCCCCCAGTATCAGCATGGCAGAGTTGCCAATAAAGCTCTAACCTTGACAGAGGTGTGGGGAGGAGATGCATGTTTTGGAGCTCTGCCAATATCAGCAAACCGAGAACAGCAGCTAAATGAAAGAAGGTGTTTTTCCTTTAGGAGGAGTGGATGGTCCAAAAGAGGAAAAGAAATATAGCAGCTCAGGAAGACAAAGCACAAGGTAAAAAAAAAAAAGATGTAAGATCTCTATTTGCTGTCCACTAATAGAAGAAGAAGAAGAAATCTCAAAGGGAAGTTAAGATAGAACAGGCTTAAGAAACATTGATGCATATTGGTAATAGTATAGAGCATTGTATATACGTAATTGTCATGCCCCTGTCGGAGCCTGAATCTGCGGAGGAAGATGAGCCGGAACCGGAGCCGACGGAGATTGAGGGGGCGGCTTCGTTGGTTTCGGAGGAATGTAGGGAGGAACATGCCAAGTCAGGGCAGGGCCTTTCATGATTGGGACAGCTTGTAGACAGGGAGGAAGGGGGGCAGGATGACCAAAAGAGACAGAGCTCAGGCGATGAGCAAGGACCACCCCCTTCTGATCCTCGAGCATGGAGAGTGGAGAGAAGGTGAGAAGAGTGCAGACTGACCTGACTACTCAGGAAGAGAGCGCCCTGCCCCTCTTCACAAGGCACACCTGGGGTCTGAGATTTAAGGAGATGCTGTGGGGAGGGGCATTTGTCGGGAACAAATGCTGAATTTCTGGAGTGTTGAATGGTGTTGCCAATGTTTGAAGTTTCCTGGATTTCCTGCTTTCTTCCTGGCTTCCTGGATTAATTGCCTTGCTCTTTTGCTTCCTGGACTCATTGACTTGCCCTGCTGGATTTCTTGCTTTGCAGCCGTTGTGCTCTCAGCGTTCATCTGTACTACTCCAGAGGCTGCTGGAGACATGTGTGTGTGTGTGTGTGTGTCTGTGTGTGTCTGTGTCTGTGTGTGTCTGTCTGTGTGTGTGTGTGATCACTTTGCTCTGGGACTTGCCAGAAACATGGGAGCGTTTGGGGAAATTTGGAGCCATTTGAACTGCTAGCTGCCTGTGTTGCCTCTGTGCCATGCCCCAGGTCATCACAGTAATTGTAATATAGTAGAGTGGAACCTTGGTACTCAACTGCTTTGAAACTCATCAAATTTGGTATTCAGTGCACGATGCAAAAATTTTGTCCCGGTATTGATTGTTTGTTTGGTACCAACAACACACAACAACACCAAATTTGTCGGTGTCAGCTGCCTTGTGACTCACAACATTATTCCTCTTGGGGGGGGGGAATGTTTGGAACTTATTGTTTTTGGTACTCATCGCACCTCCCATAAAAATTAATGATGAATACCAAGGTACCACCATAATAGGTAATAGTAACTGAATAGTAACAGGATAGAATACAGTATATTGAGTAATAATAGTATACAATATACATTTTATCATAGTAATGGTAATTGAATAGCATATTGTGATAATTTATCATAGTAATAGTAAAAAAATAGTAATAGTATAGTAAAAAAAAAATAGTAAAAAAATAGAAATAGAAATTTGAGTCGAGAGCCGAGGTGGCGCAGTGGTTAGAGTGCAGTACTGCAGGCTACTTCAGCTGACTGCTAGCTGCAGTTCGGCGGTTCAAATCTCACCGGCTCAAGGTTGACTCAGCCTTCCATCCTTCTGAGGTGGGTAAAATGAGGACCCAGATTGTTGGGGGCAATATGCTGACTCTGTAAACCGCTTAGAGAGGGCTGTAAAGCACTATGAAGCGGTATATAAGTCTAAGTGCTATTGCTATTGCTATTCCTATAGTCTATATTCCTATATTCCTATTTCTTTTTTTTTACTATATCACTTTTCTATTTCTATTTTTTCCTATATCACTTTTACATGTTTGTTCTTACTGATTAAACATCTCCTTGATGTTTATATCTACTTATAGGTAGATATAAAGAAGACACCTGTCTACCATCCAGTGCTTTCAAGTCTGGGTCAATGTAATTGGGCACAGTTTATAAAAAAAGAACCTATGACAATCATTTAAAAGATCTCCGTGGTGTTCTGGAATAGCATTAAAAAGTTGGGCTGTGTTGCAACTAAGATATATATAACTATGTCAAGTCTTTACATAGTAACAAGCACAGTTAGCACACCTAGGCATCAACCTAAGCTGTGCCAAATCATTCTTTGGCACCACCACTTGAACTTAACATTACTTATTTCCAAGACAAATGAATCCATTTTCGAGTTTTAAGGACCATAATAAGGACTCATTCAGGCTGATTTAATCTCATTTAATCATATAGGACAGGTATAATATCCTCCATTCTACTATGAATCATTAGAAGTAAAGTATGAAAATGAGTCTGAATAGATGAAAAGAAAATAGCTATTCAGGGATTTCTGAGGTTTCCCTGTCTGTTCTTTTACTGAGAATAGGAAGTGCTTCAGAATATGTTAGACCCTTCCATGATTTTTCAAATAACACAAATAATGGCTGGTATTAGAGAAGAATGTAAGTCAATAATATGATTTTTATATTTTATATTCTATTCTGGGAAAAATTAGTTCACAGTAAAGATTTTTGAGTAAGCATTGACTTTTCTGTCTCCCCTCCAACCTTCTAAAAACAAAACATTGAAGATGAGAACAATTGAATGCCAATAATTTTTCTGCTTTGCGTTCTCACTTTTTTAGGTGGTTAGATGCTCATATTTCTTAATCTATGTAAATATTTAGAGAGTAATATATTTTTAAAAAATGCCTTCCCACTCCTTTATTGTCTGCTGATTTCAGCGAAGGTTGTTGTTATGAAGAAAAGAATTAAGTGTGAAAATCAAGGGTAGTGTGCTGTAATGAGGAAAATGACAATTGTGACTCAAAAACGGTATTTTCATTCTTAAAATATTTTGGTGCATCCTCTATTGTGCAGTAAATCCTGTTATACTGATGACTAAAATTGCAGAAAATATTTGTAGACAAACTGCAAGGAAACTCTAATTTTAGTAGGGAGCCAAAGTCCCACAAAATGAATATCCTGGAATGTATGGGACTTTATTTTAGGATATTAATATATCTGTCCATTGTTATATTCTGCCTGTTACTCAGAAAGAACTCACACATTAATTCTCTATAAAATAAAAATGTACTGAAAAATGGGATTAAATCAGGTGAAATCCAGCAGGTTCTGACAGGTTCTGGAGAACCGGTAGAGGAAATTTTGAGTAGTTCGGAGAACCGGTAGCGTAAATTTTGAGTAATTTGGAGAACCGGCAAATACCACCTCTGGCTGGCCCCAGAGTGGGGTGGGAATGGAGATTTTGCAGTATCCTTCCCCTGCCACGGCCACCAAGCCACATCCACCAAGCGACGCCTACAGAGCCGGTAGTAAAAAAATTTGGATTTCACCACTGGATTAAATATTACATTTATTGAAGCTTGTGTTTATTGAATCAATAGATTCAAAAAGGGCTTTTCATTAAACAGGCTGACAACATTAGCAAAGAAATTAATAAAGGGATCTCTGAAGGAGAAAGGTTTCAATTTACTTACTTATTTTATCAAATGTATTTGTCTCCCATCTCATGGTTCAAGATGACTCTGAGCAGTTCATATTCTCCAACCTGCAGTTCTCCAGTAAAAAGAGGTATGGCAATGCAATAAAACTTTGTTGGAGGCCTACCACAATGTATTTCAATAAAATAACTGAATAATCATCGCAGAAAAGAAACAAGTCAGTGTCCTGTAACAAACTATTTTGTTAGTTTGTTTGAGATTTCAATATCTGGCTACTTGTACCTCCAAGACAAGTAAATTCCAGAACTGTCCAAGAATTTCTTTTCCTAATTTGGGGAAAGAATTCCTTGTTTCCTATACAAAATGGGAAAGTTTGATCATGGTATCAATGTGTTTTTCTTGAAAAGACTTTGAAAGGGATTTTTGCTATTGCATTTGTAATGCATTAGATTGTCTTTCAGGAAGGAATGTTCTACAAGTCAGATTTTTCTGTGCTTTTCTTCACTTTGTCACTGTAGTTGATTGAATGACTTAGCATGTCTTGAAAAAAATATATAATGTATATTCTAGCTTTCAAAGGTATTTAAATTAACAGTGAAGAATTATAAAATATACTCCAAGACATAATCAGTAAATAGGAAGAAACCAGCCTGTCTTCACATCTCACTCATGGTGCATATTTTTGAATACTGTTGAATACTAGGCCTCCAAGAAATAATTTCTGCTAGCATATAATCTTTTTAAATGATTTCTTCTTTACAAAAAAGATGATATCAAAAGATGATATCATCCTACTTTCAACATTGTTGTGAAGGTAATATTTCTTCTCTGTGAAGAATGTGAGGTTGCTATTTTATATTGTTCTGAGAACTACAACTTTTTTTCCTTAACCCTATACCTAAAAGGATTATTCAGATAAAGCTATGGGGGAACATTTTATTTTCCTATCAATGATGTGGGGGTGTGTGAAAATTTAACTTTGAGAGTCCTAAGAATCAAGCATGGCTTTGAATGGTAGGTTGTGAGTTAATTTTCAAAAGGTACCCTTGATTGCTTTGAAAGAAAAAGACTGTACATCCATAATAATGCTTCTTAAAGGACATGCATACTTCAGGAGCTATTGAATTGCACATAACCTATGCCCATCACATCATCCTGATCTCTCTTTAAAAAAAAAACATTGCTGCTGGTTTTTAGAAGGTGACAAGGAGGAAAATAGTTGAGAACTTGCTGTTGGCTGGCTAATTGGATATTATTTTTAAAGCATTATTAAATATTACATTGGTCTAAACAACAGGATCAGACTTGGCTACTTATACCCATCTCATGAATCATACTTAACTTCAAGAATGCATCTACTTCCCTGTCTACCAACACTGAAACATGGTCTTTTGTATTAAGTGATCAATACTCAATTAATCCTTAGGACTTGTTTTCAATATGGTTTAGTAATCAGATCCCAAATTAAATTTGTGCAAAAATGGTACTCATGCCTCATTAATGTTTCCTTTTTCATTAGGGCTATAATTCCATTATACGCATAGCTGATTAATTATATCAGTTGTAACTATTTGAATAATTGATTAGATTTCGATGCAATATAACTTTTAATGCTGTGTGAATCTCAGAAGGCATCATCTTAGAAATTCTGTTCACTACATATGTTCGCCAACATATTGTTGCTCAATTAAATGAGGATTGTATTTTAAGACTTTCATATGTTATTGATTAATTAATCTAGCTTATTAATTGGCTAAATTTTTCAGTTTTTTCACTTTTTTGTAATGTAATTTTTTTTGTCCTTCCCATCCTGCCCCTCATTTTTATTTAGAATAAAACAGAATACTTTATTTGGTCAAGTGTGATTAAACACACAAGGAATTTGTCTCCGGTGAAGAAACTCTTAGTGCAAAATATGCAAAACAACAAAATAATAATCATAATCATGGTATCAGTAAGAGGGGGTAGTAGAGAAGATGAGAAGGATAATAATAATACTACAGCCATACTACATGGGTAAATATACTTAGACATAAGAGAGTACTTATGTTGTTGGTTTGAGCTCTGAGCTTGTCAATTTGGTTGCAAATATTTCGTCCCCATTCGAGGAGATATCTTCAGTGCGTTTTGGATTGTGCTTGTCTGGGGGAGTACTGGCTTTTAAATACCTTTCTGAGTTCTGGTCTGATTTAGTGTTGTGGGATTGGCTGGCTGTAGTTGCTGAGTCATAGTCCTTGGTTTTAAGTACCATCTGTGTGATGTAAATTAGTGCTGGTGTTGTTGTTCGGATGTCTTCTGATGATGTCATGGTTTGGTTTTGGGTTGATTAAAACCAAGGACTATGACTCAGCAACTACAGCCAGCCAATCCCACAATACGAAATCAGACCAGGACTCAGAAAGGTATTTAAAGGCCAGTGTTCCCCCAGACAAGCACAATCCAAAGCGCACTGAAGATGTCTCCTTGAATGGAGATGAAATGTTTGCAACCAAATTGCCAAGCTCGGAGCTCAAACCAACAACATAACTACCGACCTGAGCTACTAATATTCAAAGACATTTCAATAAAACAGTACTGTTAGAATTAAGTGTTCAGCAGAGTGGTGGTATGAGGGGGGGGGAAGTGTCTCTGTGTCTAGTTGTTTTGATGTGCAATACTTTGTTGTGGCATCCTGAGGGGAGGAGTTTGTTACATACTGCCGTACGTAGTAAATTTGCATAGCCACCGCTGATTGGCTAAAATAGCGGCGGGAAAATTAAATTGCTGTCAGTGGTCGGCTAGCTACAGGGAAGCCCTTAAAAGCAGCTTCCCTGCAGCCTGCCGCCAGTTCGCATTGCATCCAGCTAACCAGAAATAAAGGTGCTGAACAGTTCCTACGTCTCGCCTCTTCTTTCCCACGCTAATCTAACACTGGCGACGAAGGTGGTGGAAGAAGGACAACAGGACAAAGGCACCGCGTGGCATCCTCGGCCATCATAGAAGCAAGCACCAATCTAGCCAAACTACAGGATGGAAAATAAAACTCCTCCCGCTCCAGCGATCTTCAATCCGAAGACCGACGAATGGACAACCTACATGAGCCATTTTCGCATGTTCCTGGAAGCCAACAATTTCCAGGATCTGCCGGATAACAGGAAGAGGGCTCTCTTCCTCACCTACTGCGGGCCAAAAATATACAAAATGGCTCAAACCCTTGTGGCTCCCACGGACATTGAATCCATCTCGTGGACAACGCTCCAGACGACCCAATATAACAGAGTTGAAACAGTTTATGTCCAGGATGTGAGAGGTCTGTAGATATTTTCTCAGCTCACTTTCTGGCTTGTGCAGTATACAGACCTCAGTTGAAGGCAGATTGATTGCAATTGTTTTTTCTGCAATCCTAACTATCCTTTGAAGTCTGTACCTGTTCTGCTTGGTTGCTGTACCAAATCAGCGATAGACTAAAAACATATAGATAGAAAGAGAGAGAACCTCTCTACTTTGTTCTTTTCTGCTTCAAAAGATTAATTTTATAAATATTTCTCCTCTTTCTTACTCTCATCATCTTCATTTTGGGAGTGTGCCAGACCTCTTTGAATTATTACTCTGATTATAATGTTGCATTGCCTATCTTATAGTCTGTTATTGTCCAAAGAATAGATTGTGGAGAATAATGAAATCATTATCCTGTGGTGACACAAATAATTAAAGTCTCTATTGGAATGACCTAGAATGAACAATACCCGATTCTACCCATAGCTGTTCATACTACTTCCAGTATAAGTCAAGAAGGTTCTGCTTCTTGCTCTTATTAATAAGTGAGGAGATAATGTTATCTGACTTGATAGTGCAAGTTGGTTTATAACATGATAAATCACTGCAGGGAATAAAAATTCATAAGAAGGGCTGGCTTTTGTTCATAACTGTGAGTTACTGGGAATTATTTTTAGAGATAAAGGAGAAAAAATGGAACTGGGCTAATCCTTAAGGGCATCTACCATTTGAGTCCGTATTAAAAAGCTGCAGATAACTTCTTTTGTTTTAGTTATTTCAGGGCATTTGAAAATATTGGCTCAGAAATACATTTTTAAAAATCCACATACAAGATTTTTAAGAGCATGGAAAGTAAGAAGTGAGTGAGTTTAGAAGCCCAGAGGTTTGAACCAAAAAGTAAATAGAACACAAAACAGAAAGAGAAAACAGCTGACAAACGCTGACAAAGTAAGCAACAAAATAATTTATTTTTCAAGGGAATCATTTTTAAATGATTATATTATAAATGGAAATATTCATAAAATATTAAACCTGAAATGTGAGAGACCGAGACTGAAACTGCCACACAAAAAAAACTATTTTGTATGTTGTTACTTGGATAAATCTAGATATATCCTTATACGAGAAAACAGATTGATTTTCTAAACAAGTTTCAAATGTTTCCTATTAGAAACTGCCATCCTGTGATGACAGAAATTTCAACTTGACAGTAATAGTAATATCTTTTTTTCTGTATCTTTATATTTTAGATTAGCATAAGGAGCTATGGATAGAAGATGTAATTTTTATATGTTTTTCTGCAAAATATGCTGTTTTTATGAAGTAATAAAATAGTAAGTTGAAACTTCTCATGTAAATCCTATGCTTATTTATTTCACACATGGTCAAAGATCAGAAAAATTACATATAAACTTTCAAACTTCATGACCAACATACATAGCAGCAGCAACCACAAGAAAAACAGATATAACTCTGTCAGACCCTTATAGAAATAGTCTACTATTGTTAATCTTAGAACAAAAGCAGTGGTGGGATTCAAATTTTTTTCTGTGGGCGTGACTTGTTTGGGGGCATGGCTAGCTGGTCATGTGACTGGGTGGGCATGGCTACATACATAGGGACTACTCAGAGGGCTGAAAAAAGTGAATTATGGCCGGTCCTCGCACTTACGACCGTCCTCACATTTATGCCCGTTGCAGCATTCTTAACAACCATGTCACTCATTTCACAACTGCGGTGCTTCTCTTCACCACGGTGACAAGATAGGGCACAAAATATAAAATGTGAGGACAGTCGTAAGTGAAAGGACCGGTCAAAAATAACTTTTTCAGCCCTCTGAGTAGTCCCTATGTGCACCCGGTATGGCCAAGTGGTCATGTGACTGGGTGGGCATGGCCAACTCGATGTCACTCACGTCGAGGGGTGCTTCTCCTCTCCTGGCCTTTCGTGACCGTGGGGATGCTGCAACGGTCATAAGTGTGAAAACCGGTCATAAGTCACTTTTTTCAGTGCCATTGTAACTTTGAATGGTCACTAAATGAACTGTTGTAAGTCAAGGATTACCTGTACAAAAATACAAAAAGCTTCTTTGCTTGCAAAAAGCTGCCCTAAATAGAAATACCTGCAAACTGGAGTTACAAATCAGGCAGGGTGCCAGAGCACCTTGAGGAATTAAAACAGTTAAAATGCAATGATAACTATCAGCAGCCAACTCTTGCTCATAAAGTGAAACCCTTTAGCAGAGAGGTCATTTAAGCTCTCCAGAAAGAGCACACCCACGAGAAGCAATCCTTAGATCCATTTGCACCACTTGAAGATACCAGCTGGTCGCACTCACCTCATATCCTTTTAAAACTAAAACACAAGCCTTGTCTGGCTCATTGCCAGAGCTCACACCCCAGGCAAGCTCAAGTGTAAACACGTGAGATAAGCCTAACTACAAAGAAAGCAATTAGCACTAGAATGTAGCAAAAGAGCAAACACAGTAGCTGTTGCTTGTTAAACCACTTACCAGAAAAAATAGACACAGGAACTAGCCAGATTTCTGAAAGCTGCTTCTTTTCAGGAACAGAGATTAACGTTTTTCCTTCCAAACAAAGCTGAATAAGGAAAATTGTCCCATCAATAAACACAGGATTAAACATCACCAAGCACACAATTAAACTTCACCAAAACCCAGTTTTAGACCAAAAGTCAGAAAGGGTATGTAAACTCACGTTTGAATGTCAATCTTTCTAGCTAGCCAAGAAGCCTTGCTGAATGTCACTCATCTTGGTTCCTTGTCATTAAAAGCTTCTTTCCAGCAGCTCTGTGCTGGAAGAACTCCAAGAGGAGAGTATTTCCTCCCAACAGCAGTGTAAAAAGCTTAAAACAACCCTTCCCCTCTAAGAAAGTCAAGCAAAGAAAAAAAAAGTACCAGCAAAGGGAAAAAAAAACTCCGGAGACGGTAAGTCTAGGCCAGAGGTCTTCAACCTTAAACACTCAAAGAGCCATTTGGATCCATTTCCCACAGGAAAGAAAACACCGGGAGCCAATAATTTAACAACCGGTGTGACTGGGTGGGTGTGGCCAACTCGATGTCACTCAGTCCCACCCAGTCACATGACCCCCAGCCATGCCTACCCAGCCGGTCATTAGGGCAGAGAACAGGTTGTTAAATTATTTGCCCCACCCGGCCCCGCCTCACCCCACCCCTCCCAGCCACCTCTTGCCACACCCAGCGTGTGTTGTTCACCTCTGTCTCTGTCTCTGTCGCTGTCTCTGTCTCTGTCTCTCTGTCTCTGTCTCTGTCTGTCTCTCTCTCTCTCTCTCTCTCTCTCTCCCCCCCCCCGACACATGACCCCCCCAGCCATGCCTACCCAGCCGGTCATTAGGGCAGAGAACAGGTTGTTAAATTATTTGCCCCACCCGGCCCCGCCTCACCCCCCCCCTCCCAGCCCCCTCTTGCCCCACCCAGCCTCGGGTGTGTTGTTCACCTTTTTCTCTCTCTGTCTCTCTCTGTCTCTCTCTGTCTCTCTCTGTCTCTCTCTGTCTCTCTCTGTCTCTCTCTCCCTCTCCCCCCTCTCTCTCTCTCCCTCCTCCCTCCCTCCATTTCTCTTTCTCTCTCTCTCCCTCTCTCCTCTGTTTCCCTCCCTCTCTCTTTTCCTTTCTCTCTCTCTCCTCTCCCTCCCTCCCTCCCTCTCTCTTTCTCTCTGTCTGTCTCTCTCTGTCACTCTCTTCTCTCTCCTCCCATTTACTTACTTCATTTTGGTTTAATCATT
>QLTV01003728.1:2531831-2562575 GCA_003457575.1 Thermophis baileyi | reverse complement strand
AGTAAGGATTTAAGGATTTAGAAGAGGATTTTGGAAACTGATACCTTCAAATGCAGTCATTAGCAGTAAAAAGAGCTTCCTTCTTTCTATTTCACAACAAAGACATTAGACAGATATTAGAAAGTCACTGCCTTAGGATATTAATTCCCATGCTAGTAAGGATTTAGAAGAGGATTTTGGAAACTGATACCTTCAAATGCAGTCATTAGCAGTAAAAAGAGCTTCCTTCTTTCTATTTCACAACAAAGACATTAGACAGATATTAGAAAGTCACTGCCGTAATGCCTTAGGATATTAATTGGAATAAGAAATGAGGCTGAGTTCTTGTAACTCTATTTCTTTCTCTTACATGAATCTTGTTAATAACACTGTGAACTTGACATGTTCTCTTATACCTATCTATCTGGACAATTCAAATACACTGTACATGGAGCTGCCTCTGAAGAGCATGGTTTGATGTTTCTTCTTGCTAATAACTCTGGAGAGTCCTTGGAGAATATATATGAATAAATCCTGCAGTAAAAAGTATAAAATCTTCTGAATCATAACTCTGGCTCATGAAATGCTTCAGAATATTTAATTATTTTAATTTCAAGCAAATGTTTTAGAAAAAGAAAAACCCATACATCCAACTCATAGATAGGATATACATTGAGTAAACAAATACACACAGTTCTTTTTACATAGTGTTGTTCATCTTATAAACTGTGCTTCATCCTCAACCTAGTATCTTCATATGGGTGGAGCTTCAGATTTCCTGTTTATGGTTGACATGCAACACATTTCAGACTGCATCAGGTTGGTGAAAACTTTTCCAGATTCACTTATTTTCCCCACATATGGCATTCTGTGTGGGTGTGTAAGAGAGAGACAGAGACAGAAACAAGTATATAACAGATGGACAGAGTTCTGTGAATAGAACCATAGTAAATTTTGAACCTAGATTATTTTCAATATAGGGGAAGAAAGGTCTTGAAATTGTATTGTTAAGGGCATATTACAAATTCAATTATTTCTGGGCTATAGCATAATACCATTAAAAAGTATGTGGGCAGACTAATCAATCATGTACAATTATCACAGTATGGAAGCACTCCCTATATGGAGTGAGAGCAGAACATGTATTATATATAACACTATATGGTTTGATAAACAGCCCACATCATGTTGTAAAGGTTCCACCCCCTCCCCATCCAATTTTACTTTAAAATCTGTATCGGCACTTGGACTTTATCATACATACACCACATATGCTGATATATAGCTAAGTTTAAAGCAAGGTTCTTTCTTTACCTTTGAATAAAATGCCACTGCCATACAAATCCAGACTGAAAGAAGAAAATGAAACTGAATTTCAAGTGTTACATTATGAAACCTACATATATTTATTCCAATTCCGAACATATGTTGAGGGAAAATGCAAAGCATGAAACTGGAGATATACAAGAGGTACCAGCAGTAAACCAGAGCCACAACATTTTAATGAATTGTTAGGGATTTGCAGTGGTAAAATCTATACAGACCTAACCAAGTTAGTTGATAATATCAAGGATGGGGACAACCCAAAAATCTCTTCCATCAGATCCCAACCCTGGAATTCTGCTAAATATACCAGGACTCTAATCCAAAATCAATTCATTTGAACTGACACATGAAAAAATAAGGATATTCGTCTCCTTTTTCCTTTTACCATACATATAAATCTCATGCCCCGTGTACAGTTCACTTCCCAGATTAAACAAAAGTCTAAAATCCTTATTGGGGAAAGTTGATATGAAAGAAGAAGACTGCATTTCAACTGGATGGATGCCAAATCCAGTGTTTGCTGGAACTGGCTTATCCCAGCTAAAGTGAATTGATTGCTACATTTTCTGGAACTACTAGCCTAATCTGTTGATTAGCTGTTACTCAGATAGTTATGGAGCATAGTCACAGCAATGGAGCCAGTCAAGTCAGTTGTCAACCCTGAAGTGAACCTGGCTGAAGCCATCTTGGAAACTTCAGGGTTGCCACACAACGGTGGGAGAGGGGAAACAGTTAGATGGGGTTTTGTAGCCAAAACAATAAAGTTTTCCTGTGGGAACCAAGGACGTTCTCCCAGGTGGCTGGCCAGAGGAGAAGCAAGTAACCAAGCAACCGGCCAGTACCTGGATTGGACGGCATGACCAGTGACTTGGGGGGAAAGGGGAAACTTTTACTTTTAATCAGGTGAAAGCCGTGTGAAATTTCAGAGTCGGCTTTCACCAGTTGTGCCAATATGAAGTATCCAATAAACTGTTCTGTGAGGAACCTGCCTGCCTCAGAGTTCTGTTTACTATGGGTGCATTACTTGGAACGCTGACACCAGTTTTAAATATTTACCAGCACACCACTTGCTTAAAACTGAAAAAGATTAACAGTTTCTCTCTTTCCCCTATTCGTCATGATCTTGGGCTAAAATAGGCTTGGTAAATGATACCCCAAATGCAGGTTTTCTTCTAAAACCTTCCTCTTAAGATAGACAAAATATGCCATTGCCTTTTATAATTCTATTCAGGCCTGTATTTTTCAGACAGCCTGTGATAAGTGTTCTGGAAGCAAAAAAAAAAACCTTTCTATTGCAAAGGATCCAGGTGGACTGTGTAGAGGAAGACAAAAAAGAAAAACAAGTATTGTGCAGGTTCAGTATGCCAAAAGCAATGTTATGCCACATTGCTGAAGTGTCACATGTGTGTAAGTGTTCAAACAGAACATTAGAAAACTAAAAATAGTCAGCATCTGCCAGCACAAACTCTGCTCAGAAAACCTCTTAGTCAGCTCACTGAAAATGACACAGTTCACTGAGGCTTGACAGTAATCACACACTATGAAGCTCAAAATCAAAGTATTTCCTTCGCTCTCTTTTTCTCTTCTGTACTCCTTCCCTCTAGTTTTTGGTAGACAGCTTTTGGAAATGAAATCTGCAGAGAAGAAGCCTTTGTCTGGACTGAAGCTGACATCAAACACAGGTCAGGATCAGAAATTGACTTCTGTGCAATCCCATATGGTGAAGGAAGAGAAGGAGTAAGTGATCATCCCAAAAGATCCTGCCTCAACACTCCCACAGAATCAGTCCTAGAACAATTAAAGCCCTCTAATGTCAAGAGGAAATGGGCAATTAACATTCTGCCTTTTCTGAAGAATGCAAGGTATCTAGTAAATGGGGGAAGTAAATCATATCTTCCATTGTCCTCAATCTATCTGTGGACCTATTTCCCACCCACCCCTTTTTTTTGTTACTATTAGTGCAAGCATGTAAAAATTAATTGAGGAATTAATGAACAATTATATTTCTGCCATTTTGATAGAAGATTGGTTTTTCCTTAAAATATGGCATTTTCAGATATAATTTTCTTCCCAAAAATTTATGGCTGGGAACATACTTTCTAGGTTATGACTAGAAAAGTCTGTAGATTTTTTTAAAAAAGTGAATAATTGACTCAGAGCTGAACAGACTGAGACAGTTATTTCAATGTATTTATATTTATATTTATTAAATTTGTATCCTGGTATTCCTCGAGGAGCTCCAAGTGAAATATATAACAATTCTCCTCCATTTTTTTTTCTTCCATAACAATAAGCTGGTGATATAGATTGGGTTGAGAAAAAAAAATGCCTGTCTGAAGTCACCCAACAAGTTTCCATAACTGGATTTCTCTAAGTACAGTTCAGTATTTGAACTACTAGTATACTATACTAGTTCTTTGATAATGGATATGATGATGATGATTGATGGTGATGGTGATGAGAATTGCTTCCAAACTTTTCTGCTTGGCATATCAAATTAGTGATAGTAAGTTTTTGTTGGGTGAACTTCAGACTGGTTCTCCGTCAGATTATAAAATATATTGAACCAACTATTACTGGAATATGAATATAATTTTGTTCATCAGGAGAATGTTTAATACCTAGTCATAGTTCTTGGTCAAGTAAACCCAGGCAGGAAAATTTAGAGAAGTAATTCTTCACCAGCAGCTATCAGGAAAAAAAGGAGAGAGTGATACATCCATCTGCTTCTGGTCCATATCAAATCCATCACTATACTGTCCATTTTTTAAATTAATAAGATTATATTATTAAAGCGTCTCTGGAAAAGAGGAAAAATGAACCAGGCTTTGTTGACCAACAAATGAATGAATGGATTGTATGGATGAAACCATAAGAGTGATTCATATTATCCAACCAAAAGTATAGGTTTCCTACTTTCCTATTCTTAGAGGAAAAATAATAATAAAAGCAAGATGATTGAAAGCATTTTCCCTCAAAAGAAAGGATTTGCCCACAACAAAGTGCGTTGTGAATGAAATATATTCTGTTTCAACCTAAAGACAGACTTAATTCTCCTTATCAGCCAGTTTTGGCACTTGATGGATGTACCATTTTTATACATATTAGTAAACACATTTTTATAGCTAGTTAAGGTGGAGCTGAAATCATATCACCTCTGCTAAGGTTAAGGTTAGAGCTGCCTTATCTGAGCTACAGGAATCCAGCCAACCAGTAGACACAAAAAAGAGAGCTCAATATCTCTTTAGTCTGCCATCTAATAGTACCATGGAATTTTGCAGTTATGTTTGTTGTAGCCTAGCCTTTGTAGAGAAGACTTAGGGTTAGGGTTTGTAGATACAAGCAGACTTAGGAGTAAAAATATTCTGAGATGACAAAACAGAGCATGACAGCCTCTTAGTATCGAATGGCTCAATGTTTCTCAACCTCAATAACTTTAAGATATGTAACTGGGGAATTCTAGGAGTTGAACTCCACACATCTTACATATCTTAAAGTTACTGAGACTAAGAAATACTGAATGGAATGATTAAATGTAAAATAATTGACAACCAAATATGAAGGAAATGAAGTAGATGGGGAAAAAGCAGGAATATAAACATGAATAATTCCATTAATATGGATTTTTTAAAAGTACTGTTGGAACTACTAGTCAACAGGAATGCTGATATACCACCTGCTTATCCAGTACTTAGGAGCTGAAGGTGAAGGGGCACAAGGAAACAACAATCAATGACTTCATAGCCAGCCATAATTCCTTTTTTTATGACACTGTATGCCAGTGGTTGGTTGCTACTGGTTTGCACCAGTTTGGGAGAACCGGTAGCGTTGATTTGGCCAGGGTTGCCGAACCAGTAGCGACTGCTGGCTGGCCACTTCCCCGAACCGGTCCCTGCTTCAACCTGCCCTGCCTTGCCTTCTCCACGTGCATCCACAGAACTGCCTCCTCCTGCCTACACACAGGTAAGCATTCGTGCTAGCTTCCCCCCCTCCCCGCCGGGCCAGCATCTCCCGAAGCCGCCAGCATTGCAACCACAGTGGGGATGGGGGGTGCAGCCTGGCAAGCTTCACAGCTACGTGGCTACAAAGCTTGCCAGGCCGGGCAGCCCCCTCCCCGCCTGCCAGTATCTCCCGAAGCCGCTGCCATTGCAGCCGTGGTCGGGAGGGGGGCAGCCCAGCAAGCTTCACAGCCATGTGGCTATGAAGCTTGCCAGGCTGGGCAGCCCCCTCCCCGCCTGCCAGCGTCTCCCAAAGCCACTGACATTGCAGCTGCAGCGGGGACAGGGGGGAGGCCCAGCGCGGAGGGCCCAGGCAGCTGCTTCCTGTGCTGTGGTGAGCTGGAGGTGGTGGCCTTGGGCTGCTGCGAGCACCCAATCTGCTACCAGTGCTCTGTGCAGATGCGGGTGTTCTGCGGGGCCCACTACTGCACCATCTGCCGAAAAGAGCTGGCCCAGGTGAGTGGCGCCCACCGGGGAGGGGCAGTGGGGAGTGGGACCATCAGGTTGACCATGACTCCCATGGGCCTTGGCAGGGGAGCGCTGAGCGCCAGGACCATTGGCAAGGAGGCGGCTGGGGTGGAGAGCCTTCTCCTCTGGTTGCAGTCTACCCGGGCAGCCTCTGCAGCCGGGCAGCCTTGGGGGTGGCGGGGCATCCCGGAAGGCCTTCCTGCCCCTTCTGGTGGTGCTTCACGTGGCAGCGAAGCTTGCTGGGCCACGCACCCCCTCCCTGCCAGGCTAGCATCTCCTGAAGCCACTGGCATGGCATGCAGCCGCTGCGCTGGGGCTGAGAGGAGCAGCGGCAGCCCTCTCCCGTCTTTCTCCAGATGGGTGGGGAAAAAAGGAGGGGGACTTCACAAACAAAAGAGAATTCTCTCTTTTGGCACCAGAGCCAAAGCCAAAAGAACTGGTGGGGAGAAAAAGAGGGGGGGGTAGGAATGGGAGAAGGGCAATTTTCCCGTCATTTTAACTCCGTAGCAACATCCTTCCCAGCTACTCCTTTCTCTGCTCAGTGGCAGTGCTTTTTTTTAAGGTTAGTTCCCTTCTTCCTGGGAGAGTGAAGAGCGGGGGCGGGGAGAGAAAAAGAAGGTGGTGCAGGATGGTGGGGGGTGGGAGTGGGGGTCATCTTAGTCCCGTCCGGAGCTGACATTCAGGGGGCGGCATGATACGGAGCTTCGATGGGCTGCGTGCTGGGGGATGACGTCAGATGCCGGCAAAGCCAACTATCAGCTGTAGGTCAGCTGCGGCACTATCGGATGACGTCAGACGCCGGCACACCCGAGGAGCAGCTGGGTGTTGGCTATGGGGATTCCAGAAGAGGACTCAGCTTCGGATTGGCAGACTGCTAATCACCTGGGTGTGTGTGCGATGGTTAAAGGTGGTGGGGAGCACACAGCGCACAGGTTTAACACTCTGTCAGGTTCCAGAATAAGCCTCAGTAACAAGAACCACAAACACAATGCTGGTTTGCAATCTTCTTTACTTGACTTCTCTGGCACGTACTGATAAACACTTGTGAAACAAAATGCAAGATCGAGAGTGGCAGCACCGGTCCTATTCTGGGGGAAAAAAGATGGTGGCCTGAGATTATATGTGGACTTTAGGGGTATAAATGCTGTCTGCGTTGAACATCTGTATCCCTTACCATTAATGGTGGATATGATGTCTCACTTGGCGGAGGGGATATGGCAGACAACAAGCATGAATTGCACATCTTACAAAGATTTCTTCAATAACATTTGTCTACCACTAAGAGAAATAAAGTTGTTTTCAGAGCCCCACAAGCCAACATGTTCTCCACATTGCTTCTTAGACTGTATTGTATTATTAGTCCCCTGCCCTTCAGTGGATCTGCTTTTTCAATTGCTGCATTCTAAATCTGAGTGTCATTTCCTGGGTCTTTTGGATAATTGAAGTGATACTGTGTTGGCAATTTGGTCCATAAAGCTAAAAATTGAGACAAACAAACCTATAACGCTGAACAACTCTATAACTTTTTGTTGCTGAGCACCATATTAGTATTTTAGGGCTGCTACAGATACAGTTTTCAAGGTTTATAAAATGGAATGTCTACAGGGATTTTATTAATAGCTAGAGGATGGCCAGCTTATCCCAGTAATTTCATCTGTAAAACAAGGATGAGCAAGAGAATTGAAAACATGTACAAATTGTATTATAAAACTCCATGCAGTGTCACTGTATATTATTTTATTTATTCAAGAGCAGTTATAGAAAACAAATTTACCAATGTGACCTTTCATGCTGATATAAATACAAGATTTATTAGTTGTTATTGAAAACTTCAGGCATTATTCACTATTGAAAGAAAAATAAAATGAATAATTTTATACTGGCAGTAGATACAGCAAATGATTTCTCTGTGGTATAGCTTGTTATTCCATAATAAAGGAAGTGATTTACAGAGTCCATTGTTGTCTGAATGTGCGAGAAAAATGAAACATTTCCCAAAATATATATTGTGTGCTACTTCCTGATATGTGATAGTAAAGCAATTATATGCCATTTGTGAACATCCATTAACTGTAGATGGGGAGATATGTATCTCACTGATATGCTTAAATGAAAGGCTTCCATATTGCTTTTCCTGTTTATCTCTGTGTTACCTGCATCATATACCAAGTAATGTTGCATTGTTCCTTTCTGTCCAGTTACACACACATACACACACACCAGCGGTGGGTTGCTCCTGGTTCAGCCCAGTTCTTAGAACCGGTAGCAGCGGTGGCGAACTGGTAGTAAAGGGTTTTAGAACCCACTACTGACAAACACACACACACACAGGAGAGAGAGAGAGAGACAAAGGGAGGGAGGGAGAGAGAGAGAGAGAGAGAGAGAGAGAGAGAGAGAGAGAGAGAGAGAGAGAGAGAGAGAGAGAGAGAGAGAGAGAGAGAGAGAGAGAGAGACGCCAATGGCTACAAGTAGGGAAAGACTGAATTCTGTACACTGCCATGAAGTAAATCTGATGCTATTGGATTAGTTATGCTCTCTCTCATTTTAGTTTTCTCAGAAGGCAAATATGAATATAAACTGTTTGTATATGTTTGTGGAATGAATAAAAATCCACTTAAAGAAAAGCCATATGCAGGATCCAAACTTTCGTGATGTTTTCTTTCTTCTTTAGCTGCACCTTCTAGGAGTGTTTTGTTTTTTTATTTTATTCTGCTTTTTCCAAGGCAACAAGTACCAAAAGATGAAATAACATTAGTTTCAAAATGAAAAGCATTATATCCCTGGAGTTATTATCCTTTTACTTTTCCAATCTGGTAAGCAATCGAGAAACAATTTAGACAATTTCCTAGATAAAATGATACAACTCTTTGGTTTCAACAGCAGCATATCAGGAAGTAATCTAAAGAAACAGAGTCTGAACTGCTAAGCTTTTAGGAAATGTATGTAGGCATCTATCATATCCAGAATGAAGTGACTAATGCCTCTTTGCAAAACATTCAGAACATTTCATCAATTGTTGTCCTGTTCCCTTTACTACAGTATTTGATAGTTCATTGGGAATTTCTAACTTTAAAATGTTCAGAAAGGGCACGTGATATACTGTAACTTTCAGGTCCTTTCTATAACTTTGGAAGTTCTGGCAGTCAAATGTTCACTTTCTTCTTACTGCATCCTACATTACAGGTTGTCCTCGACTTACAACAGTTCATTTAGTGACTGTTCAAAGTTACAACAGCACTGAAAAAAAGTGACTAAACAAGAGAAAAATGCATCTATGTTTATGAGAGTATATTTGTGGGTCTTACATGAAGTTAGGAGCCCTCAATTTGGATAACCAATGTTATAGAAGCTTCTTTGTGCCTAAAACTATATGTTTGTAGTAGCAAGTTCAACTAGATATTAAGAACGTTGGAGGCTTTTGAAACAGGGCAGGCGAGGAAACAGACTCCACAAGAAATATTGAAATAAGATAAAGTAACAGAATCTTGAAAGCCTATGTTTCCCCTTTTTTCACTCTTATATCAAAGAGAGTTAAAGCAGAGTCATTTTCTTTCTAAAGTTATCTTCTTTTCCTGGATTTAAGTAATATTTTACCATCTATTGTATTCCTTCTCCAGAGTCAATTCTATCATTTACTATAACTTTAGGGTACATAAAGCTCCTAGAACTAGTCTTATCTGAGGATGAGAGACAGAAATTGATATAGTGATGGATATGATCCTGGAAAATATTCAGTGACTGCAACAATTTCTTTAAAACTTTTTCTCCATTTTTCATAAATCCGCCTACTTACAATAGCTTCTTCTCCCAGGTACAGTATGAGTGTCTGCATTCTGCAATATAAACATGTAAGAGGCAAAACCAAAAAAGACTAAAATAAGGGAAACACTGAATTCACTGAGTTTGAAGATCAACTTAATATTTCTTTCCTTCCAGCTTTTTAGCTTCTCACAATGTTAAATGCAGAGAATATGAGCACAGATCACCTGAGGAGAGATTTGAAATACCAGCAATATTACTAGGCTGACCATTTGTCATTTCTAGACATTCTCTATTGTGAGTGTATATTTTGTTACTTATGATTACAGTACAGTTAAGCATTCATAGTTCATTTTTCACATGCAAAGGCTTTATTGTCCATTTTTCACTCTTAACACAGGCTTCTTATGCCATTTTGCATGTGGCAAATTGGGCACAAGATAATTTCCCCAAGGCCATGCAATGAGCCTATGCCTATGACTAAATAGGTATTTCAGAGCTGTACCACCTTCCTGTGATCAAAGTCTATTTATTGGGCATTTACTGGGATTCTCAGTTGCTAAGAAAAGTAATGCCTTGAATGCTGAACAAGAGAGAAAAACTTGCTTTAAATTCATTTTTGCAGTATTTTAGAAATTCTAATTGCTCCCACACATTTAGTATTGTTGAAAGATTGTTTTCTTGAAACCATTGGAAATATGTATGAAAAATGAAATTTCATACAGACCTTAATATAACTAGCAAAGTATACATATTATTTGACCTGAGGCTGGAAGAATAGTCCCAAAGTACAGTATATGACTTCTGGCTATCTATTGTCTACATAGTACACAAGAGCCTAACTGTAGTCTTAACATATAGTGTAATATTAATAAATCTGATATATATTATTTCTTATTTTTCTAAGCACATCATTAGCTATATAGATAATCAGCAAATATAAGATTTGCAGAAGTTGGCTCGTGATGGGGTTTCACTTCGATTCGCACTGAAGATCTGCTGCTTTTTAATCTCAAAATGGAATAAAATGCATATCTAGGGAAATGTTTTAAATAAATAATTAGTAATAGAATAACATATATTTAAAAGAATGGAAGATTGTCCACAATTTGATATTCATCCATGAACCTACCAAAATTGATAGTATTGAAAATATCTTAAGAAAAATTTATGTTGCTATGCTTGTTTGACATAAAATTTAGTTGGAAGAAGGAATACATGCTCCAGGAGAATGAGTTCTCACTATCTTACTCAGCGGTGTCAAACTCAAGGCCCGCAAGCCAGATCCAACCTGTGGGGTGCTTAGATCTGGCCCACAGGGCCACCCTGGAAACAGCAGACCGGCCCGTGGTGCCTCTGCCAGCAAAAATGGAGCTCAGGAGGGCCGCATGTGGCCCTCTCGAGCTCCGTTTTCGCTGACAGAGGGTTGCAGGAGGTCATCACAGCCCGTTTTCACTGGCAAAGTGCTCAGGCCACCACAGGTGCCCTGACATGAGTAACGTTGAGCTGGCCATGCCCCCCTGGCCATGTCTTCCCACCCACCCCAAGGTCAAACACAACCCTGATGCGGCCCTCAATGAAATCGAGTTTGTCACCTGATCTTGCTGATACTCTATATAGTGCTCATTCCTTAAAATGTAATTGATTATTTATAAAATTAGAAGCAACATGATTTGAAACCTGTAGCATAGCTGTTGCCTTAATAAGATCCATACAGCCTAGCATATAGGCCATGCTAATGTTTTTTCTATCTTTTTTCTCTATTATCTATTTTAATGCAGCAAACGTGCCACAAACCCTTTGCTCTTAAACAATTTTTACCCTTGAGAAGACAGCAGCATCACAAAGAATTTAACATAAATAAGTTTGAATAATGCATTTCATAGAGAAAAATAAATAAATTTTGAGAAAACTATAAACTACTTATACATGGAATTTGCTCACCAAGAAAAACTTTAGCCTGAAGAAGAAAAGACAAATGTAATCAAGATTATTTAGGATTACCCTACAAGTGTACTTTCTGTCACAGTTTGTTTCAAAGCCATAATCAACCTTTATCTCTTTGTGTGTTTGCTGAGTATAAAAGTACAAAAAGGATGCTAAGAACAACAAGGATGGTTGGTCCTATCTGAGAAGAGGACATTTATTCTACAGGCAACTGTGAAGTGATAGGCTTGAACATTATAGAAAACATGGTCAGGAAGTATTATTTACCTTAGAGCCGCGGTGGCGCAGTAGTACTGCAAGCTACTTCTGCTGATCACTGGCTGCCAGCAGTTTGGCAGTTTGGATCTCACCAGCTCAAGGTTGACTCAGCCTTCCATCCTTCCGAGGTCGGTAAAATGAGGACCCAGATTGTTGGCGCAATATGCTAACTCTGTAAACTGCTTAGAGAGGGCTGTAAAGCACTGTGAAACAGTATATAAGTCTAAGTGCTATTGCTATTGCTATTAAATGAGCTTACATTTCTATAACCAGAGAAAATTTATATTAGAATACTGAAGGATTTTACCTAGCTGACCAAATCTGTGTTGGAAACTACAGGAGGGGAAAATACAAAGTTCTTCCTTTAGAAAACAGAAATCAAATGCACAAATATAAAATGGGGCATACTTGATTTTTTCATGTTCAGGAAGAGATCTTAGAATAGTAATCAAAAACAAAGTGAATATAATATAGCAATATAATATGACTGAAAAAAAGGCAAAACAAACAAACAAACAAACAAACCAAAACCCAGCATAGTTGATTCTGATTCAATCAATAAAAGTATAGTTTTCAAATTACAGGAAATAATATTTCTAATTTACTCTCTTTTTATTAATATTTCATCTACTTCAAAGGATCATATTTTAAGAAATATTCAGACAAATTAGGACAGTTTCACCAAAGTGCAATCAGAATGATTGTGTTACTAAAAATTAACCCATAGGAGGAAAGATTTAAAAAACAGGATCCATTTCACCTTCAGTATAGAAGACTAAAGGGTGATATGCTATCACTTTTCATGTACCTAGAAGGATGTTACAAAGAAGAAAATAAAGACTAGTTTTCTACCTTTCTGGCATACAGAACGTAAAACAATGGTTTTAAGTTAAAGGAAGACAAATGTGATGAAGAGTTTGAGGGAAAGAAATGCTTCATTTTAACAATTTGAGAGTGGAATAATTTATGATATTTGATATGTTAATTTATATATCTTATATAAATAAATATTTACCCAGAGATGGTATAAGAGTTCAAACAGAAGTTGGACAGCCATCTGTTGATGATTTTTTAATCTGAATTTGTGCATTGAGTAAGGAATTACATTAAGTGGACTATTTAGGCACTTCCAACTGTATAATGTTTAAATTTTAATTATGTAATTATTTCATTTATGATTATATAAATAAGGGCTGCTGTTTATACAGATGTCATCCACTACTATAATTATCATAAAAGTTATAACTCATTGCTGATTTCTGCTCATTTGGAGAGACAAAGTTTCTGGTTCACAGATCATGTTTTGGATTCAGCCCTTAAAGAGAATTTGTAGCTTCCCCCAAAATTCTGTGGGTTTTATCAGGTTCTCACTGAAAATCCTTTTTTATAGCAGGTACTGAGGTATCTCATCTATTGCCCATAATGTAGCATATAGAGTCAAAATTTCATCTAATTTTAGAGTTGATGAAAATATTTGGATTTGCACTGCATTAAGATATACCATTTCACATGTATTATTGCACTGTAAATTCTACATGGATATTAGGCCTGCTTTTATTCTGCCCCTAATATCTACATTTCCAGCAAGATGAGACAATTCTATGTGAAATATCTTTTAGGACAATGTTTCTCAACTTCAACAACTTTAAAAGTTCAAGTCCACACATCTTAAAGACAAAAGTTGCTTTGCTGCAATGAAAATAAGGCACAATTAGTCACAGAAATAATCAGTTCCTTTCATTTATAATTTCAGATCTAATATATGCTAGCTATCTCATTTTAGGTGATATAAATTTTTACTTCATAATTAGATTTACAATTGTATAGGCAATCAACAGACCATTGTAGTAGTGCATGTTACATTTTTATTAGTTATGTTATGCTATTATTTTATCACAACTTCTTAATCTTACTTTGGTGTTGCATTTTTTAAAATAACAACAAACAATACACCAATCAAGAAACTGCCAAAGAGCTACCAGTAAACAGCCCAAGCAAAGAATCCCTAAGACCACCCCACCCACACAGACAGGTAACTCACAAGAATATAAACTGAGAGCATACAACACTCCTTACTAGCACTGATGATGTTACCTAGTTAGGTTAATGAAACGTCTGCAAGAAAACAAGCAAGCTCAGAGAGCACCAAGAACTCCTCATTTCAACCCTGAGCTACAAATATTCTCCTCTATTTACAAACAGCTCTCAGAGTATATTATTAAACAAAACAAAAAAATAGAACATAAATTAATTTTGTGGTTCATAAAGAATCTCCATCCCAATAATCCTTTATATTAATGATTTTACAAATAATTTCATTAATGTATCATTGCCCTATGGAAACATAAAGAAAGTTTAGTATAAATGAAAAGACCCCAAATACAGTACAACCCCCCCCCTTTTTTTAAATTACCTCTCCATATATAGGAGCATTGTGAATGCATGCACACTTGCACAGTGACTTCAGTTGAAATAAATGTCTGACTTTAATTTCATAATTAATTAAAAGATTAATGGGCAGTGCATATAGTTGAATGTTAAACTGTCCTTAAATCTAATTCTTCTCTTCAGATGTACAGGGAGATTTTTAAAAATGTCAGATCAAACTGACCGAGAAAGTTTACTGAATATGTAATGTGAAAACACTACATAATTCTCAACACACATCACAAGCAAACAGTTTTATTCTTGTTTGTGCAGCTTAACCTTCTGAAAAAGTAATTAGGTCTATAATTAAAAAGCTATTTGGAATGATTAAAACCCTGTTATATGGTGGCATTTAAAGACAAATGCAAATGTCACAAAGGATAAATTCATTAAAATTGCTATTGAAAAGCAAGAAAATATCAACCTAGTAGTTATATAATGTTATTTGCAAAATATAACAATATAAATATAAAGTTAGGTGTCCAAAGGATTCAGTGATGTCGGCTTCCATGCTTATAGCTATCATTTACCATCCAGCAATGTTTCTACTACACCTGAAAATATATGGCTCAAAATTTGAGTGTCTTAGTGGTGGCCAGAATGCCTCTTCGTTCACCACTTCAAAGAGGCTCTGGATCAGGACCTCAGGCAAGCTTGTGCCTTCCAAGGGGTCCCCGACCGCATACAGGACTGGTACCAGATAGCTATGGCCATGGACCTAGAGATCCACCCTCACCAGAAGCCCACCCCGCTTCAGTGATTCCATCCATTCGGCCAGGGTCATGGACGATGGCGGCTCTTGTGGCAACTCGGGCATGGGAACAAATCCATGCCGCTAGTGATTTGAAAGGGGGTTAGCCAGATGCTACTGCGTTATTGTAAGCCACCTCCATGAAAGGCAGCAAATCTGCCCAGTTCTTTTGTTGATAGTCCACATAGCATCTCAGGTACTGCTCCACCATGGCGTTTGCGTGTTCTGCAGCTCCGTTAGTGCTCGGATGAAAAGCCGAGCTAAGTCCCTGGGTCAATCCAATGGACTTTAGGAACTCCCTCTAGAATTTAGCAGTGAACTGGACCCCTCTGTCAGAGAAGACCCTGCAGGGCACCCCATGTAACTGGTAGATTTGCTTGATAAACATCTTGGCCAACTTTCTAGCTAAAGGCAATCCTGAGCAGGCGGTGAAGTGGGCTTGTTTTGAAAATAAGTCAATCATGGCCCAAATGACAGTATTCCCTCCACTCTCTGGGAGTTCAATTATAAAGTCCATAGCAATTTCCTCCCAGGGCCGGCAGAACCCATTCTTCAGCATCCTGACCCTGAACGGCAGTTCATCATCCAAGCTGATGCCAGCGACGTGACCGTAGCAGTGGTACTTTTACAGAAAAACCCCCAGGGTCAGCTCCTACCCTGCGCCTATGTGTCCAAAACACTCACCGACACAGAAAAACGGTGGGCAATATGGGAAAAGGAAGCCTATGCAGTCTGCTGGGCTCTCCTTTCCTGGTGGTACTTCTTAGAGGGGAGTAAAGTGCCTTTCGAAGTTTGGACTCACCACAAGGAACTCGAAGCCCTAAAGACACCCCCCCCCTGGAAGCTTTCCCACAAGCAAGTCCGCTGGGCTCAGTATTTCAAACAGTTCAACTTTGAGCTAAAATACATCCCAGGGGGAAAGAACTTGCTAGTGGATGCTTTGTCAAGAAAGCCACAGTTTAATAGTCGGAGGGACGAGGTCATCCACGCAATCATTCCCCTCTCCCAACAGGCAGCTCAAGTCACCACAAGAGGTCAAACCAGACATCAGAACAACCCTAGGGGAGATTAAATGACAGCGGCACTGAAGTCTGCACTCCCAGCCGACCATAGTTTGAGGAAAATTGGGACATCCTGACCCTACAAGATGGGCTAGCTTGGAAAGAATCCAAGCTGTATGTTCCTGCCAGTTTAAGGCTTCAGGTCCTACAGCACAGCCATGACTCCCGATTGGCCAGCCATTTCGGATTCCTAAAAAACCCCCACCTAGCCAGGAGGCAATTCTGATGGCCCAAGATGAAAGCAGATGTGGACGATTATGTTAGGAGCTGCACTACATGTGCAACTATGAAAATGAGGCCAGGGAAACCCCCTGGGCTTCTCCAACTGCTTTGGGTCCGATTCGAAGATACGTCCCACAGAGAAGAAGCTGAGGCAGAGATCAAGAACCTGAAGAAGAGGGGCAGACCCCCCCAAAGGAATTTGTCTGGGAATTCCGAAGATTGGCCGGAAAATTGAGATTCCTAAAAACCCTCCACCTAGGCAGGAGGCAATTCTGGCAGCCCAAGATGAAAGCAGATGGCACTCTTTGACAAGCAGAGTTTTTCAGGGCAGAGATGGCAACTACTTTAACAACCAAGAGTCATCTGCTTCAAGGCCAAAAATCTTAAGACAAAAATCCTAATTATGGAAAGCATGGGAAACAGAAGAATTAAATTACAATGGGTATAAGAACCACAAACTTTTTAAAAGTCTCCATCCTAATGTACAATAAAGATTCATATAGCTGTGCAATGTGTTGTGTCTGGGAATCTGCACAAAGTTCAAGTTAAGAACACTGTAAAGCCATGTTGAACTGAATCTCTGGAAATCACTGGCAGGTTCTTCTCTGATATACACAATCCCGAGCACAAGAAGTAACTGTCGTCCATAATATATAATAATTTGTGGTGAAACATACTATAAGCAGAAACTATAAGTAGTTGGGCATAATTTGAAATGTAGTTTTATAAGCAGAGTAGCTAAATTTGCCAATTTGAAGATTGGTCTTTGAATCCTGATCATCATAAAGATACTTTCCAGGTGTTCAACAATATTCCTAAACTTAAACAATACTGTGATATTATATTTCATCTTATAAAAGCTACAATAAAACAGACCATGTGCCAGGGTTTTAATGGCCATGGGAGCCACAGGAAGAGATCTATCACTATGGGGAATGTTCCTGAATTTATCTCCCAATACTGCTAAGGGGGAAAAATAAATTGAGTGAGTATAAGTTCAAAATAGTTTGCTGGCATAGACACAGTGCACGATTGCCTTCTCAAATATTTCTGGGGCAGATGTCCAACTCTCTCTTATTGTTAACATCTACCAGTCTTTGCTTTAATTCAGCTTTTGACTGATCACAGCCCAATTCCCTCAGCAACTCTGAGAAAAATCCATATTGATGGAAACTATTTGATCTTATGTTTCCAAGTGGATATAAACTGTCAGCAAGAATTAAAGGAGGTAAGCCCTGTGCAAAGAAAATCTTCTTAAGCCTTAAGTTGAGGATATTCATCCTGGTTCTGGTCTCTGTCTTTAGGAAAAAGCTCATACGTTTAGGAAGAGCTACACTGGGGATATGGTGAACCTAATGAAACTTTTTTTAAAAAAAATTGACTGGGTTACCTCACAGGAGACGGATATGGAGACTGATTGAAATCAAATATAAAAAGCTTAATTGCACCTGGGATATACAGGGAAATGACATGTTGGCTATTACACTCTTCTGGGTAGTCTGTATAACATGAGAGATATATACTTTATGTCTGCCAATTCAATAAAAAAGCACTTCCAGATCAATCAGAATAGAGCTGGAAGGGACCTTGGAGGCCTTCTAGTCCAACCACCTGCTCAAGCAGTAGACCCTATATACTTTGAGACAAGTGGCCATCCAGTCTCTTCTTAAAATCCTCCACTGATGAAGCACCCACAATTTCTGAAGGCAAGCTGTTCCAGTGGTTAATTGTTCTCACTGTTAGGAAGTTTCTCCTTAATTCCAAGTTGCTTCTCTCCTTGATTAGTTCTTATCCATTATTTCTTGTCTTGCCTACTTAGAACAGATACTTAGAACTTTCCATCTATTGTATATGCTCAATTATCCAGGTATATTTCTAAAAAGGAAACATTAAACAAAAGTAATGTGAGAAAAATGCACAAAGAGAAGATTCTTCCAATCTTCTAAAAAAAGGTTACAAGGACATTTATATTTTATCATCTTTCTAAAGTTAAAAAATAATTTCCTTCTTTCCGTAGTCTACCATACTATACCTTCAGCTTTCTAATCATCAAGCTCATAAATCACAAGTTCATTTTTTTCATCAAAAAGTTCACTAATAAATGTAGTTATTTATCCTTTCTCCTTGCTAGTTCTGTCATTTTCAGCCATTTCCTTGTTGTGGGTATTTCACAATCTTGCACATAATAAACTTGCAGGAGTTATCATGAGGAAAAACAATCTTCCACAATTCTTTTCTAATTGTATATCCATTACCCCTACCAAGAACAGTTTTAATTTCAATTGAATATTAATCTTTAAAATTCTTTATAGCACTGTGTGAATTTGACCCCCAAAGTATCTGATTTTTTTTTTGCAAATCCACTAGGCATGATACAATGACACTTCAAAGTTTTCCACATTTGCAACAATAATTTTCAAAAAAAGTACCCTTTTACATCTTAGGTAGTTTTTCTGGAGTCATATACCAATCGTATATCATTTTATAAAAGTCTCTTTTACATTAAAGAGTAATGTAAAATATAAATTTTACACTAATGTGAATATAATTGTAATGTAATGTAAATCTAAATTTCCATCCTTTTAGCCACATATTTTCTACTGTTCCATCAGTATATTACAGTATATCCAAAGTTTTTAGTTCTTTTTGTCATACACTTTTCCCTGGTCTTCTTTTATTTCAAATGTCAACAAAAGTTTATACATTTTAGCAATCACATGTTCATCATTTGTACATAATTCAATTTCAACTTCTGTTTTGGGCTGTTCAATCCAAATGTTCTGTTATCTGCTTACAACTTTCTCTATACAAAAATCATTGAAAATTAAATTCCTCTGCAGTCAATTGATCTCTTGATTTAATCTTCATGCTGTTGTTATAATAGTTCTCTGTGTTAACCATCTTTCTTTGCCTGCTGTTTCTTGTCCACAAAATGATTCTAGTGCCAAGACCTATAGCCAGCCATTCTTTCCTCATAGAAAGGAAGTAGACAAGGACAAACCCCTTCAAAAAATGTTTCCAGGAAAACTTCAATCTTGATTTGAAGGTATGTATGTATAAAATAAATTGTTCACATTTATCCAAACTACTTAAGCATGTATTCAAAGGCACACCACTCAATGGGGAAAACATGAATTCTAAGATCAAAAGAATGATACTTTCATTTATATATTTTACAAATTTGCAACTTGCTGTATGACAACTTTCCATAATAAAAGAAGCATACCAAGAATCTAAATTATCATCAATTAAATTAAAGAATGTGTTTAAATATAAAATATAGAAAACAATTGACTGATGTGATGTGATACGTGTGTGTGTGTGTGTGTGTGTGTGTGTGTGTGTGTGTGTGTGTAAAACTATGCATAGGTTGCATGAAAAAGATACATGAAAGCACCTTCACTGAAGTTGTATGATGTATTTGGGGATTCCTAATCCATCAGTAAAATAGGTTAGATGCAGAGTTACTTTTCAAAAAATCTGATTAGGATTTTAATAAATCAGAGTATTTTAATTAAAGATGTCTTCCATTATTTATTTCCATTCTTGATAGACAAAAAGATCTATACAAATATATAAATATGATCAGGCACAGCTATATATATTATCATTATTTATATTGGAAGAATTCCTCAGTATTTGGAGATGCCGTATGAAAGGCATATATGTTTGAGTTGTCACTGAAAGGACAGCATTGTTTTTAAACGTGAAATTTTAAGTTCTAATTCCAAAGCAGGCATACAGATATTTAGACTATGAAATCATACCCTCCAGCTCATACTTGATGTGTTTCATTCTGATACTGGAAAGAACATAATAATAATGTAAATGAGCAAGCACAACAGATGAGACTCCATTATCCGCATTTGTAAAATACTGAAATTAGACTAAACATTGTACAGCTCAAATATAATAACTTCTTAATGATCTGTGTTACATTCCTAATTTTTACTCAGTAGATTCTTAATCACCAATTGCTCTAGTTAATGTTGGGATGGCAAATTGGCTTCAAAAGTATTACAGATCAATGCCAAAGTGGCAACTGCTGTATATGAAAAGTATACAAGGGGGGTAGGTGGGTTGGAACTTTACCATGAAGTGTCTTCAAAGCTGTGTTGCTGTTATTGTTATATAGAATAACATAATATTGGTTGGTTGCTAAGGACTGACAGTTGAGAATCAGTTGGCAATTATTTTGCTTTAATAAATAGACTAATATTTTTTTCTGTTTTGAGTGTACAAAACAGATTAGTGAACGCTGCAGGTAAGAATACCTAATTGATTCTGTATAATGGCCTCTGAGATCGAGTAGGAAAAATGGACCACATGGAGCAATTAGGTCTGAGACAGGAGTGAAATGCTCCTGGTTCGGGCGTGCCTGCCAGTGGTCGGACAGCCGGTAGTGACGGCAGCGCGAGGCTTCGCCCACCCGCCCAGACGCCGCCATTTGGGTTCTTTTACCCTCTGCGCATACGTCCGGGCGGGTGGGCGAAGCCTCGCGCGGCCGTTGCTACCGGGTCTCCGACCACCGGCAGGCACGCCCGAACCGGGAGCATTTCACCCCTGGTCTGAGACATTTTGATTCTATCTTAAAACAATGTTTAACCAATGTATTTTTACTCTATACATAAAACAGTGTAATGGAGAAGTAGCACAGTACAGTAAATCAAAATTAATTAATATAAAATGAAAGTAATCCTTCTGATCAGGTTACTATCAATTGCTTCAGTTACAAAATTATGGAAGATGAAGATATGGAGGAATGGATTGCTCAAGGGATTGTTATGTAACTGTCATCATGGGTCCTTGTATTATAATTGTTTGATTTATTTCTATAGCTATTCTGCCACCTATCACGGATGAATTCAGAAACTCTTGACAACATCCATCATTTTTGTAGCATCTTCAGCATGAATATGTGAAAACAATTAAAAGTGTCAGCTCTTATACTTTCAACTATAAGTTTCATTTCTTTGATAAAGGGTCATCATAATTCCTTAAAAGTACCATTTAACTTTGTGTAAAACTCAATAAACCCCTCTAAAATATGCCATGGATTTTTCCTCACAGAAAGTACTACTATAATTTAATGTATTATGCCCCCAAACAAAGAAGTTATACATACAAAATACTTTTCTAAAGTAGCACTTTAAAAAGATTGTAAATGAATATAGCTTTAAAAATCCCTGTGAAATTTGAAATCTGTCTTGCCTGCAAATTTTATCCTATTCTGCTGAAATCGAAAGAAGAAAGAAAGAAAGAAAGAAAGAAAGAAAGAAAGAAAGAAAGAAAGAAAGAAAGAAAGAAAGAAAGAAAGAAAGAAAGAAAGAAAGAAAGAAAGAAAGAAAAACAGCATTGATATGCAACTGAGTCTGAGACATTTTGATTCTGTCTTAAAATAATATTTTTGCTATATTCAAGAAAAATTGAGAAATATAGTACAAAGATCTGAATTTATTACCATAAAACCAAAGTAATCCTTGTAATCAGGCCACCATCAATTATTTCAATTACAAAACTATGAAATATGAAGATATGAGGAAGATATATGAAGATATATCATCACTTCCTAAGCTGGAACCCTCAAGCATGTGACATTATAACTGAACCTCAATTTCACTGTAAGTAGGGGATGTATTTCATGCTTAGCACTAACTGGATTAATTCTTAGTTGGCCCCATGCCTACTAATTCCTCCCTGAAAGAGTAGGAGTTTCCTGCATTCGAATTTACCCCAATGAAAGAAGGGAAGGGAGGGGAAATAAATATTCTCAATTCTCCTAATTGAACCTTTATTTCAATATAAAGAGGGATTGAATGTTGACATTTAGAAATCACTGGAATTCCTTTTTAGGGCCAGTATAAGTGCAATATACTTGACAGAAATTTTCCTGTTTGAATTCATGTGGACATAGCTTTCAACAGAAGCCAACTGAACTTTGGCAATGGCACCACTTGATCAGTGTCTGATTCTGAAAACTAGGCAAGGTCAGACCCTTTTCATATCTAGATAGAACACCATTAAGGGAAATCACAGAACTGAAGGCTAGATTGACTAACATTTTTAAATGTTACTTAACAGTTTAGAGAGTTTACTTAGACAAGAAATTAAATATACTGTACTGAGAAGAAAATAACTTGCCACTAGTTATGTATACTTATATGTATAAGGTACATATAGGAAGCATATTCTATTATGGGCCACGATGGGCATTGCCTTTGTGCTATCCTAGCCCTTTTCTCCCAGAGCCTCAGAAATGGTAACTTTGATCAGAAAGAAGCAATTTTCCATGAGACGATATTATCCACTTTGCATATCCTGGTGTATTCTGGGACTAGAGATAGCAACAACAGAAAAGAGGCTATTGATATGATATATATTGATATATACATTATAGTTTTGCTATCTTTATCTATCTTTTACACTCAGTATTCACCTGAATTAGTAAGACATTCAGGCTGAAAACAGAATCAGAAATATATTCTAGCTCATTTTTCCATACATACTAGTGCCATTTCTATGTTTACTATAGTATCTATGGTGGAGACTAGTTTATACTCATGAAACTAACATGTGATTTGTCACTTTTTATAGCAGAATGTAATTCTATGTTGCTAGAGGATATGGACATGCCTTGTGTACGCTGGAATAAATTCAGATGAATTCAGTCACATGCCCTGTCGTTATAGACACACATATAAGATTGATCATAAGCCAGACTTTATGAATCAGAATATGTGCAGATCTGGGTCAAAATGATAGAAATTTTGGTTTTATTCAGAGGCTCTAAAGAAAGCTAAAGTCCCGTTTCCAACGGCAGATATTTTACAGCATAGTCTGGTGTGGAGAAGATAGATTTTGCCTGTTTTCCTTTTGTGCCAGTGATACAAGCCACCAGACATATATACTAAATCTAGAGGTTTCATCAAAATGACAAATGTGCATTATAAGTGTGGCATCATGATGCATGGACAAAAGGGTTCATATTGCAACATCACAATGCATATTTCATTCTTTGCCCCCTGCTTACTTTCTCCATGGATGTGTACGCAAACCCCATAACCATTTTTCATCTCCAATCTAAGATACGCTATGTATTGTAGGCACAGTATTGTAATTTCAAAGAAAATACTTCATCTTATCCCTAATGATAACACTGCATTGCCATCGAGACATGTATGATTATGGTATTTATTATTATTTCAATTATTTAAGCAGCATCTAGGAGTTGTCCTGCTGTTGGAGAAGGCTGAGTTAATTCTTAGTTTTTTTTCTGCCATCAGAACACACCATTGGTGAATAATTGAATCTCTTTGCTATTAGTTTACCCTTCTTTGGCTTCCAACCAAAATAAATCCATTAAAACATTATCATTTTAATGTTCAAATCACACTCCTTGCTTTTCAATTGATTTGGGAAGCCAGGGTTTATTGGCTAAAAAACATACATTATCTCCCAGCTAAACAGATGGAAAATCAAGTACATGCTTTAAGTGTTACTTAGGCAATCATATACAAATCGCCTCTTGTCAGCTTGGCATATCATTCTACTATTTTTGGTGAAGTAGTTGATGCCAAAATCCAGTAATTAACAACAAAATTTTTGAAAAGTTAGAGCTACAACTATCATTTTCTGCACTTGATAAAGTAATGTGATAATTAGGTATTATTCTCATTCTAAAGCATAAGCTGTACAAAAACATACACTGTTCATACACTTACACACACATGCAACCACTTTCTACACAAAGTCTTCATGTCCACTTCCTGACCTTGGCTTTTACAACTATGTGTCACCTATTGCTACATTAATAGCAGTGAAATAACAGAGAGGAAAAAGGTGAGAGAAAAAGAAACAAAGCAAACATCTAAACAAACCTAATTATGTATGGAATTAACTCAATTGATACCTAAAATAAAGAAAGCTTTGGGGCAGATATCCACCACCATAGTTAGCCAAATGGCCAAGACAAGATGACAAGACTGTCTTGCCACATTTTGAACCAATGCAGCTCACCATCTCATCTAGGTGTATAGTACATTCTTTATCATTACATGAATAAGACCCTGGAAAACTATCAAGTCCTGAATCTAGTTACCTAAGTTAAAGGATTTAAAGACAAATTAAAGGAATTAAGGCAGATAACGTATTATGAATAGTATATGAAAATGTAAAATAGAAATGTTAAAAAAAAACAATGAATGCAATCTAAGTAAAATATCACTGGCATTATTGTTGATATAGCCAATGACTAGTTAAAAAGAAAGAATGATACAGGATAGCAATAGTGGAATAGCTAAGCCCAAACCTTCTAGATCAGAAGACGTTTTGGAGATAGATAGATGATAGAGAAATGAGAGATAGATGAGAGATAGATGAGAGAGAGAGAGAGAGAGATAGAGACAGACAGACAGACTGACAGACAGACAGACAGACAGACAGAGACAGACATATACACACATACATTCACATACATACATATATAGCTTGATAGGGATAGCTGCCAGCATTTATTATTCAGGAGGATGCTTCGTTTTGTTTCCATAGCCATGCTTTCTATGCTGAACTCTTGGTTTAAATGACTGAGTCAATAAAAATACCACAAACCCCAAAGAGGAGAGAAGAAACTCCTGTCAGGTTACTGGACTCTGCCTCTTACAATAAAAAAGATCTTACTTACAAGGAAAGATGTTTACCTGGACAGATGAAATAGTTCAAGGACACAGCAAGAAACTTATTGAAAGCAGTACTCAACTAAGAATAGTTGTTGTCAAATATTCAAGGTATGGAATAACTCACCTGAGAAGGAAGCAAGTCTTTATATCAAAATACCATGTGCATTCATTACACCAAATGTGGAACCTTCCTCAGAAGGTTTAAACTTCAAATGCTTGGAAAGTTCCAGTGTTCCTTAGCTTATTTTTTATTCCACTTAATTATAATATATATGATTTTTAAATAATATCCATTTTGTAATCAGATTTAAACATCTTTTCCACTATGGCATTAAATAAACTTACTTCAATCATTATGTCATATTAGACATAATGTTATTATGTCATATTATAGTATCAAGGAGAAAATTGTTGACTAGTGTACATAATGACTTTTATTTTAATGATCCTAAGAAAATGTAAAAATAATATGAATGTGTTTTGTCATTTGCTGCAAAATTGCTTGTTGTTCTCAGTTGCAAAACTCATCATGATTATACTACTGAAACTTCAAAAGGAAATGGTTACCACAGGTTTGATTTTTACCACAGATTACTTTCTGTCTCTATTTTATTTGCCTTTTTAAAATCTAATTTAAATTCTGCTTTAGGCAGAAATGACCCTGATTTTTTTCTTTACATAGAATTTCTTTTACAGCGCATATATAATAGTCCATTTCATTTATTGAAACTGGAGGCTAACTTTGTATTATAAGAAGCATTTTCTTAATTGTCTTTTACAAACTAAAACTATGACTGAATTCTGACACCAGAGAGATCTTATACTGTATATAATATTGATTTGCATTCATACTAAAAGTTATATGATGGAACATATTCATGTTTTGTATGCTGAATAGTCCAATAGTTCCAATGCCTGATTTTGATTAAAACATAGGCGGATGTGTTATGAGTCATATATCCCTGTTAGGGGTTCAGTGCATCTACAGTTTAACAGAATGTAGCCTTGATGTTTAATGAGAATGTGCCATCAAACTGCAATGTGCAGTTTGCAATCGCACAGAAGATTTAAATGTTCTTCTTTTAAAATTATTCTATTCTATTCTATTCACCTATTACATGAACCCACTCCTTTTGTAATTAAACTGGGCTTCCTAGAAGGTGAACATCCCACTCAAAGCTTAGGCTGTCCTGGGTTTGATGAAAATTCAGCTAATGCTGAATAGCCAGTTAAAAGGATCTCAAGTAGGAAGTCCTGGTACAAGGAACAGGATGGTGGGGAGTGGATCACATTCATATTATTTTTACATTTTCTTAGGATCATTAAAATAAAACTCATTATGTATACTAGTCAACAATTTTTTCAGTCATCAAAGCACTTGGGACATAGACCTTAAAACAACTATGACTTTTTCCAGGGCTGCATCTGGGAAAAAGATCTAGCTGCTTTACGATGTTGTAAATCAGTGCTATATTTGCAATCCCAAGTGCTTTGATGACTGGAGACTGAATCTAAAATTCTGTTTTTCTCAGTGTCTCATTTTTCTAGTCTTCAGTCTTTTTTTTTTAATATAAGGCATGTTTAATATGTTCACAAATGGACAACATTTTCTTGTATATATTTCTGACTTGAGACATAACACTACAACATTGAGAGAATTTCTGCAGGATAAATTAATTTCCTTCAAATATTGGATTCTTTTTTGGTTTAGTTGTGTTATTTCTGTGTTTTAGTGTTGTTAACAATTTGTAAACTGCTCAGAGTCCCTGGGAGTTGGGCAGCATATAAATTTAATAAACAATTAAATACTGAAGTTAACAATTTAATTTAACAATTAAATCATCACACAAGAATCCTCCTCTATTTGTAATCCTGATATTCAGGATTATACCCAATCTGAGTCATCCCTAATGTGTATATGAGAATGAGGGAAATTAATGAAGTGTATTAATGAGTTGGAGAATTGAGGGACAGAGACTTGTATAGTTCAGGTGGTAATTTTAAGACATTGGAAACTGGCAGAATATGTTAAAATAGTACCAAATATAGGATAGAGAAACATCAATGCAGTAACACAGATACAACCCAAGTTAAACAGCTGGCTTGTTTCTCAGTTTGTCTGCATATTTGTAATCTTTCTGTGTGTGTGTGTGTGTGTGTGTGTGTGTGTGTGTGTGTGTGTGTGTGTGTGTGTGTGTGTGTGCGCGCGCTGTGCTTGCTAACTTGACTGAACATCTTGGAGGAGTTTAAAAATTGATTGATTGATTGATTGATTGATTGTGCTTGGAGTCATTTGACTCCCGCCAGACTATCCCACACACTCTCTCTCTCTCTTAAAATGAGTGAAAAATGCATAAGTAGATGTAAAGAAAACAGTCAGAACCTTGGAGAGTTCCAAATAAGATCCACAGAGAACCAAAGGTTAAGCAGGCTGACAGGGTCAAGAGATCTTTTCAACTATGCCCTTATCTGCTACTGTGTCAGAAGGCAAATAAGCCTATGACCTTTGCCAAATATCAGACTGCTACATGGATGAGAAATTGAAAAAGCTATGGCAGGGTCATCTTCTGGATGTGTGCTATCAGTTAATGAGAGAGAGCTGTAATTTCAGACTGTGAAGATACTAAAAGAAGTGTTGATGGTTTTCCTTGAATTGAGTGATCTGAGTTTCATTATAATCAGAGTGCTCTGCATAGATTTTCTGAGCAACTGACCCTGGGAACATCATGCTATGTAACAGACTCCTATGGTTTTAGTTGCAAGCAGGGTCACCATAAATTTCATAGTAGAACTTCTAACCAGAGCTACAGAATATGCATACGTTTGAAGCACAAAATGCCTTCCAGAAAATAAAATAAAAGCACTGTGACAGCTAAATGTAGAAACAAAACACCCCTCTACTGAAGTCATTGCATTTTTTTTTCATGCAATAACACTGTCCCATGTATATTGATAGATGGTTCTAAACCAAGCTCTGAAGTGGGAAAAAAACCATTTATATCTAAAATATTGAATACATTTTTTTGGCACAAGGTGCTTGCAGCTGTCTCTAGCTATTGATTTAAATGAAAAAGCGATTACTTATAGGTTGGGGGGGGGGAAAGTAATTTAGCACTTGTTTTTTTCCCAGAACTTGCAATTATAGGCTCAAAAGATAAAAAAAGAAAATAGCTTTTTTTTTTCTTTAGTACAAGTTTATTTTTTCTAGAGGATATCTAGATGAAAAATGCCTAATATATTTGGAACAGAATACACACACACGTGCACACATACACACACACAATTACATACACAAATGCCCATCCATCTATCCATCCAATTTATATAGCCATGGTCCCAGTCCTATGACTCTGGGAGGTTTACAATACAAAGATAAAAACAGGCTAGGAATTAATAAAAACTTTACAACAAAGCCAAGATCCCTAAAACTGTTACCCAATCTAAACAGAGGTGATAGGCTCTACTAACAACCTGGCCTCAACACCTGAGGAAAAATCCAGGTCTTCAAGACTTTCTGAGGGCTAACAGGGTCAGTCTCATTCAGATCTTAGACAGAACTCTGGACATTTCTCTAGCACTATTTCAGTTCTCTAGTTTAGAGAGAGGATTTAGACTGTGCTATGTTGTCATTGTACTGGGATTTGGAACTGGAAACTAATGCAGTTCATAAGCAGAAGAGTTACATTGGCATATCAAGGAGCACCCCCAACTACACATGTTACTGCATTCTGTACTTAGAATGGCAGCACATATATACCATATTTTTTGGAGTATAAGGCACACCGGAGTATAAGATGCACCTTAGTTTTTGAGGATGAAAATAGGAAAAAAAAATTCTGCCTACCAGGTATTCATCTGGCTAGCCTCCTTAGTCTGGTCAGCTTCAGCGCATTAGTTTGCTGGTTTTGAGTGCACGCGCGTGCTTTTTATCCCCTGGTTGGGGATAAAAAACAGCTTCTAAAGCACAGCTGATTGTCGGAGGGAGCAGGAATGAGAAAAGCAGGCAAAGCGCGGAAGATCGCTTCACTCACTAGCATCTCATTAGGGCTGAAAAAAAAAGCTTCAAAAAAGCTACATTCAGAGTATAAGATGCACCCAAATTTTCAGCCTCTTTTAGGGGGGGGAGTGCATCTCATACTCCGAAAAATGCAGTACTTATTTTAATAGTCCAACTGGGAAATTAGTAAGATGTGAAGAGAGTAGAGGCTCCTATCCAGGAAGAGGTACAGTTGGTGCACGAGATGAAGTTTTGAGAAAGCCCCACTAACCAAAGCTCCTACCTGTTTGTCAATCAGAAAAGTGAGTCCAGGAACTCCAAATTGTGTACCAATCTTGGAAGAGTACAATGTATTTGCACTAGTTGTCCATTAGTAGTTGTACAAATTATCATTACAACTTCAACAAGCTGGATCAGATATGTAACAGTTATTTCATTAGAGGCTATGGACATGATAGAAAAAAAAGGTCACTTTCTGTAGATGGAAATTGTACATAGATATGGCTTGCACAGATGTTTCTGTCAATGATTTAAATAAGTAGAAACAACTCAACCCTATGAATCTGTAAAACATCACATCAATGCAGATTACAACTGATTCCTTACAGGTCCATTATCTATGTAAAGAGCTTGGAATAATGGTTACAGAATTTAATGTTATCATATAAAGTAAAAACAATCCCAAAGTTCTGCTGAATCATGAGCTCTAACACAGTCCTTAACTTAGGTGGCTTCCAACTGATATGGAACACATTGGTAATAGTTCTAAGAAGCAAAGTAGAAATTAAATGCAATCCAGGAAACCTGAAGTGTCACAGCGAGACAGGCTGGAAAATAGTGGAGCTCCAACGAGCTTCGCGAAATTCAGCCTGACAAACTGCTGTCAGGGGGTCTTCAGACGGGAACCGTCCTGTAGGGACGGTGAAGAAGGAGAGGCATCTCGGACGACCTAGAAGAGCAGGCAAGCTCCTCGAGCAGTCAGAGACAGCTCTTCGAACCAGTGGCGGGGGCGGCGGCCATTTCTGAATGACCGCTACAAAGCTGGGACAACTGGACCAAGTTTATGTGCAGGAGCGGTGTTTGGACAAAGTGCTGAAACTGGGTGAGAAAGTGACCAACTCACAAGTAAAGGCAACTTTTAATTTGGAATTTTAAAGAATTTTCCAAGCTGAAACAGCAGCTAATTAGCATTTGGGAACTGTAACAAAGGAAAGGGGGAGGGACGGAGACTAAAGTATTAAAGCCCAAGAAGATTACTTGCATTTTGGATATAATTTTAATTGAAGAAATATAAATAACAGAAGGAAGAATTTGTTGAGAAAACCTATTTTTTTGGTGGATTTAAAGTTATTATTTGACAGTTTTGACAATCAGCTGGGAATGTACTTTGGAGTGGAGAGTGCCAACTACTGGAGAGAAGAAAATATTGCAACAACTTGTGGATTGTAAAAGAGAAAGTGTAGCTGCCTGACCTTGACTGCAAGATGATAACTTGGAAAGGCTGAGAATTTTTAAGGAGTGTTTGTTTTGCCTATACTGCTTGGCTTTGTTTTTTCAACGGTGGCAGAGGATAACAAACTTTGGAATTAGATTGTATTAGAATATAATTTGAATTAGAATTAATAGAAAATGGGGAGGGGGAAGAGAGACTATATGGACCTTAAGTTTTAATTTAGTGGGATATAATTTTAATTGAAGAAATATAAATAACAGAAGGAAGAATTTGTTGAGAAAACCTATTTTTTTGGTGGATTTAAAGTTATTATTTGACAGTTTTGACAATCAGCTGGGAATGTACTTTGGAGTGGAGAGTGCCAACTACTGGAGAGAAGAAAATATTGCAAAAACTTGTGGATTGTAAAAGAGAAAGAGTAGC
>QLTV01003728.1:2499790-2512133 GCA_003457575.1 Thermophis baileyi | reverse complement strand
ACCACCACGGCAGAGGCCGTCATCAAGGTGCTACGGAGACTTTTCTCCACGCACGGCCTGCCCGATGTCCTGGTTTCAGACAACGGGCCCCAATTCACGGCCTTACCTTTTGAAACCTATTTAGCAGAGCAGGGAATCAGGCATGCCCTCTGCTCGCCCTTCCATCCGTTGAGCAATGGCCAGGCGGAGAGAATGGTGAGATCTGCAAAAGAAGCCCTTTCACGCATGGGCCCAGGCAATTGGCAAACACAGATCGATAAATTTTTATTAGTGCAGCATATCACGCCTAGCGCCACCACTGGCAGAAGTCCATCCGAACTTCTGATGGGTCGCCGACTACGGTCTCACCTAGATCGGTTGCACCCTAACTACTCTGCCGAGGCCCCAGTAGACTCCCATAGTCAGCTCCGACACTTTAGCGTAGGGGATCAAGTATATGCCCATAACTATGCTGGGGGTCCTCTCTGGGTTCCTGCCATGGTTATGGAGATCACCGGCCCTCGCTATTACCGATTAGAGCTCAAGGACGGTAGAAGCTGGAGGCGGCACATTGACCAACTCCGAGGCCGACTCAGCCAGTCCACTCTTAGGCTACCAGAACTAGCTTCCGCGCAAACGCCTAACCAAAAAGAGCCACCACTCACTCCTAACAGAGAAATCTCAATCCGACCAAGTCCGGAAGACTTACCTGGTGACGCTCATGCCGGGGGGCAAGCTCTGAGCAAACCGGGAGCGAACCGGTCCTTGAAGCTCCAGCCACGCCCCGGCCCGAAATCCAGAAGCTTCCATTGGTCGAGACTGGGAGCAACAGAAGCTCGACCGACCTGACCGCTTACCCAGCTCCGACTGAGCTGCGCAGGTAAGAAAGACCAACTAAACGCCCCGCCTACCTGCGTGACTACGTCACACGTTGGGTTAGCCCAACTAGGAGGGGAGGGGTGTTACATTCTCAGACTGAAGCACATAGGCTTCAGTCAGGTCCTCCATTCTGGAGGGAAAATACTGTCTGCTGATTGGTTAGCCTGTCTGAGAGCTCCCTATAAAAGGGCTGGCTGTCAGACAGGGCTTTTGCTGGATTGTTAGCACTTGACTAATAAAGAGCTGTTGTTTTGAAGTCACTCTGTCTGCCTCTTCCATTCACCCTATCTAACAGCTATTATCACTGATAGGGTAAATAAAAGATCATTTGCCAACACACATATACATATTGTATACTACATGTGCACTTACCTGGGAATAAGCTCCACTTCAATTTATATGTGTTTGCATAACATAGCTAGTTTTGGTGCAGTATCTCAAATATGTCAACTCAACCTGTTGTTCTGTTATTCAATTTGCCAATTTCAATAGGTTTTCTGAAATCTTTTAAGTCAAGTCATAAAAGCATTTTAAAAAGTGGTTCTTTTTTGAGGATGTTGAGGTTCTCCCTACAACTAAGCATAAATGCTTGAAAATGACAATCAGTGCTCAGATTCATGAATTTGCTATTGCAAATTTGCAAAAGGCATTTCAGATGGAGGGGATCACATCTTTAGCTGATGTTTATTCATAGTTTCTATGTTCCATTCTATAGTAGCAGCTGAGGGGCTTATCAATGGTCTTTGTTGGAGGAATAAACTAAACATCACAACAGAATAATAAGAAATAACTCTTTCATGTGTCCAGTATCAGCAATTCAGTGAAATTATAATTCAAATGCCAATCAGCATTATTGAATCTTGACATGAACTAAAACAGAGACATTTGTCTGTTCCAGTTTGTGTTTACTTGTAGTTATTCAAAAATGGAATATATCAGAATAATAAGATATCCTTGTCTAGTTTTTTTAATGAATGGAATGTTTATGTATTTTGATAATATGTAATAAATCTGATATTTCCAAAATTGCACTACCACTACTATTGTTGACTGGGTGATATTACATATTGTACATTCAGTATTTCTCAATCTAGCATCCCTCAAATGTAGTGGTCAGGAATATTATTGCACCAAATATATGCTTAATTGTGACACATTTACCCATAGTTAACATTGGATTTCAGAAAGAAAATTTGCTGAACAGGTTGTTCAGCATAGATATTGGGGACAGTAGGTAAATGCAAGTAAGAAAGAAAATACAGGGAATGGATGAGTGGGCCAGTAGGATATGCTGTATTGGAACATCAGTGGCAACAGCAGCAGTGGCTATAAGAAAGGAGTTTGAGACAATTTCTGGGGAATATTGAGGAGATCAGCAGATAGACTGTATCATGATGACAATTGCTGAGGGCAGAATAAGAGGTACACCAGCCTTGCCCTATGTATTATTGCTGAGAGTAGTGTAAACCAAACATTTGGTTTTTATAACCCCTCCTTCACCCATTATTCTGTTCATTCAATGAATAACAGTAGTTTTTTACATTTTTATGGAAGGTAATGCTATTTCAGGTTGCTTGTTTTGCTATTGAAACAGGAAACAGAAACTGAATCTCTTGCCCAAGAGTGAATTATTTTGCGCCCTTTAGGTAGAGTAAGTTGAAGAAATCCATAGAGAAGCAGAAGAAATCCAAAGACTGAATCTTGTAATGCCAGTAGTCGCCGGAGTTCTTTTGTAATGGCTTCAACATTTGGTTATAAGAAATGTACCTACCTGAGATTTTGTGTCCTGGGAAATGTAGTCTTGCTGTCTTTTGCCTTGTCAGCCAAGATGCCTCAGAATTTTTGAGTCAAACACTGCAATTCATGTGTACATTTTTGACAGATTTTTTAATTTATATTGCAAAACAAGGTATTCTGATGTCAAAACAATTGTATTGTCAACTCAGAAATTCTTCTCCAATTTTTCTAGAAGTACTCATTGAATCTGATGAAAGAAAAACTGCTTCTGAATTTCTCTATTCTTTTCACCACACACTATCCATGAGCATGTCTCTTGAAATTCTTTTTTTTTATTATTATTCTTATGACTGCATTCTTGCACATATTTAGTTGTGAGATGGACACATGAATTGCAGTGTTTTGGCTCCAAATTCTGGGATATGTGTGTTAGATTTTGAATTAACCTTACCCAAATCGTTTATCCAATTCAGAAAAAAATGTTTTCAAATCAGTTATGGAAAATACACCTTTACACCTTTTCTACGTCTAATGGCTTCTATATTTCTAAGGAAGTCTGCATGGATAGAAGGGACTCACAGTTTAGTAGTTCATCCTCTTTCCTGATGAGAGCATGCTGAAAACAAAGACAGGAGGGCAGACCCAGCATATCTGTGCTTCTTTAGCTTCCTCACTGTAAGTTTTAGAATACCTTAGGAAAGTTTAAAAGGAAGATTCCTTTGCTTTTGTTTTTAATTTTTGCCTTATAGCTGCCAAAGTGCCAAAAGTTATGAATTGCAATTCAAAGTGAGATCTATTATTTTAAGCTATAATTCATTAATTCTTTGTTTTAACATCTATTGAGAAAACAATATAATAGCTAAATTAAAGAGATGTATTTGTTTTATAGTTTGTATTCATTATGTTGAACATTTCTGATTAGGTTTTTCAATTAGTTTTTGCAATTCCTTTTGTTTAAATTGTTTTCCCTCAGTTGGATGCACTACTTGTTCAACTATGTTGTTGTCTCATCTTCCTAAATGATCAGATAATGGCAAATCATTCCCTCAAATTAAGAAATCCTGATAATTCCCAGAAGTCTCCAAAGGGATTTTTCAGTGGTCTTGTGATGGGTCTCATGGATTGGTCTCTTTTATTTTTTATTTTATTTTTCTGTGCTGGTCATTTGCTCATAGTTATATGTAACAGTTTAATAGATTTTTTACAAAACTAGGGCAATTAAGTAAATGATTCCTATAATTGATATCACTTAATAACCACAAATTTCTTAAAAATCTAAAAGCTGTCCAAAATTTAATAATATATTCACCTATTGCAGAACACTGTATGTTCTCCAATGATATTAAGAGTATGAAATGCACTTTGAACTTTAACAAATCCCACTTATAAGAGATTAACACATCAATGTTTTATTTGAGGTTAATAAATATTTTCAAAGGATGTTATGATGCTTAATTTTAAAAGAATAGTAGATAGAGGATGGATGGATGTTTGGCACTCACTATGAATTTTCTATTATTGAACAGCATGAGAATAACGTCTATGTTGTTTTTCATGGCACATGTTTCATTTCTACACTGCTAGGGAAAAACATGATCAAGGTTGAAATAAACTGCATGTGACTGAAAAGGTTATAATCTTATACAACCTACATTAAAAAAAAAGAAAAAAGACAAATGTACCATTTACTGTAGCTGACAATAAACACAAACTAGCAACTGCCCTCAAATTTTATTTAGTTATTTGTAGTGAATCACACTAACATACAAATTGCCTGTAATACCCTCAATATTGAATCCAGGCAAATCTAACATGGATTACAAACAGACTGATTCAGTGAATGACCATACTTCCTTTGGCTCCAACCATACTTTACATTCTCTTATCATATATTTGGAGAGTTGCTTTCCCGAGAATGGCTAAACTCTACCAGATTTGATTATATTTACCACAAGTGTTGCCCTAATACAAATAATATCTGCATGGTTCAGATAATAAAAGCTCTGCCATACTAATGTAAAAAATGAAAACGAAGTAGTATACATCGTTTTGGAATGAAAGAACATCCTATATTTGTAAAGGAAGTGAGCTGTGGATTAGTACCAGCTAGAAAGATAAAGACATATAAAGTAATAGATATTTCCACTAAGAAATATAATCTAATCACACTATAATTAGGGTGTGTATTCTTTCTGGGTCTTTATTCCATTTTAGTTCTCCATTGCTAAGTCAAGAGCAGAAAGGAATCCTAGAAACTGACATCCCCAACAGGGAAAGTTATTTTTGTTTGGAGAAATGACAAACTAGAAGGAACAAAAGTTGTAGTTAATTGTCTTTTTCCTCTTTAAGATAAAGCATTATAAAAAGGCTTCTGGTTGACATCGCGGTGAGATCAGACACAAGGAGCGGGTCTCCGCTCTCCCGTGCCAAGTTCTCCCCACTGGTAGGCTCCGAAAGGATCCAAAGCCACCCTGTAGAAGCGGTAAAGCAAAGAGGGGTGCCCTGTGAGATCGCGGAGAGTCACAGCTCTCCTGTCTGACCCAGGGTTCTTTTTTCCTCTCAGCCACGGTGAGGAGAAGAGGCAGCCTAAATATGGCTGCCAAGAAGCTGGGACAACCAAGGAACAACTAAGACTGGTGCTGGAGTGAAGTAGGTGAACAGTGACTGGAACTGGGGGAGAGGATTCATTTTCACTTAAAACCTAACCCCGAGAAATAATTTAGAACTATTTGCTCAGAATTATTTGTTAAAGTGGCGATTAAGCATTCTGAGAAAAATACCAGATCAGAAGGAAAAGACTCAGAGAAAAACAATAAATCTTTAAAAATACAGAAAATTGGACTCTTAAACTGGGAAGACATTTTAAAATGCTTTTTAAATGGGAAGGCATTTTAAAACGCTGGAATTATTTACTTAAAAAACGTAACCTGCTTCTATAATTGAACTACAATTAAAATTACGATTGAAAGACTAAAATTAGACTGACTAGTCTAATTACACTGAACACTGAAATTTAAGTTGAGAGCGCCACCTGCTGACGAAAGGAAAATATACAAGTCTGGGAATGAAGGATTGTGAAAATATTTACTGGGTTATATCTAACTACGCCATGACTACTGGAGACTCAAATATGAGAACAAGGAAGTTATTTAATTAAAATGACCCCTGAATGTTATGTTAGAAGATTGAAACTAAAGGGGACATAAAGAGGCTTTTGATAACTTCTGGGACTATTTAAATAGAACTGATTGATAACCTATGGGATACAAAGAACTGTGATTAGTGTACTTCTTGAAGGGCAACTTTAGGTCTGAATAAATGGTTCTTGGACTACTGGACAAAAGTTGGAATTTTTAAAAACAAAATAAGATGCTTCATAAGGAAGAATGAGTGGAACTTTGAAGGAGATGGCATTGATTTTCTAAAGCACAAAGGACATTGTGGAGAAAGGATTTAAGGAGATTATGGAAAAAATGGAAAATACTATACGAGGGATGATAAGTAAAGATCAAGACGCTCAGAAAAGGGAGGAGCTAATAGAAGAAATGGAGGAAAAGATTGAATCAAAGAACCAGCGAACAAAAGAAGAAGACAAGGAGGAGATAATAATAAAAGTAACAGTGATTGATGAATTAAACCAAGGGGAAAATATTTTAAGAGAGTTGAAAAGAGAATTGGAGATACAGGAAGATACTTTTGAAAGGGAGATAGGGGTTTGGGCAGATATTTTGGAAGCTAGGCAGTGGAAGAGGGTAGAGATGGGAGAAATACTTAGATTGAACAGCCAAGAAGTAGATGCATACAAAGATCCAAGAGAGGAATATGGGAGGCAAGTCAAAAAAAAGCATAGCAACTAAAGTACAAGAGACGATGGATAGAAAGGAAAGGATTTATCTTTGTTGTTTTGATTTGCTTTTTTTCTTCTCTTTCTTTCCCTTCTTTTTTAGAACGGTGGCATGATTAGAAGTTAGGTAGGATAGAAAGAAAACGTCTTTTAATAAAAGGGTGACATGATTAAAAGTTAGAATAGAGATAGAAATAAGAGAAAGGGGGAATATTAGTGGATACTTTTTTACATAATAAAATAAAAGCAATAACAAGAGGGAAGTTTAGAAATTGAATGCAATAGAGCAATATATTAAAACATGGAATAATTAAATAATGATAGACTATAACTCAATATAAATGAATATTATTATTAGAAATATATAAATTGGTTGAATGTAATAACTATGATTAATTTTACTAGTTTTACTTGTATTAGGATTATGACACCCAGGTGCCACACTGTTCACGCATTGATATGTATATGTAAAATAAAATAAAAAACTTGATACAAAAAAAAAGATAAAGCATTATAATGTCTAATTCTATGTGGGTAATAGAAAAGAAGGGAGAGTTCTGAAAAACAAGCTATGTTGAATGGGAATAAATAGGCCTATGTGACATCAACTATCTCCTATACTCCCAAATAATAGGTTGAACCTACCTTTACTCATCTAAATGTCAGCCGGATCTCCAGCATGAGATTCTATTGTGATGCATGCTTGCTATCGCTGTCATAGTAATGGGGAGGGGGGCATGGCATTTGTGTTGGGAAAGTGAGCTATTGAGGTGAAGTTCCATGTGAACTAAAAGGGACGTTTGCTCTCAAGAATTACTGCACCGCCGAGTGGAGTTGTTTATACCATGTCAAGGCCAACCATCCTAGGACTCCAGATGGGTGAAATACCTGAAGATGAGCTTCACACTACATCATACTGGATGTTGATTGGACACTCAGCAAGGGACCCTGGGGGAGGAGTTTGGGGAAACTTTCAATCTGTAACTTTCGTGTGTTTTGACTCAGATCTTGCCTTGCTTTCGCTGCTATCATTTTAAACTTACTAAACTTAGTAAAAGTACCTCTTCTCTATCTCAATGGAGTTGGGGGTTTTCTTTCTTGGGTTTTGAACGGAGGCATGCCTGACACTCTTCCCTAAAACACACTTGAAAAAAGACAAAGTGTTGTCAATTTGCATCATATTCCCCAGATGCAACTCTTTTCACAAAGTTGTGTTAAAATCAACTTTAAGGGTTCTCTTCCCACCTCCTCAGTCCCTCACCCCTTTCAGCTTGTGGAAATCCAAGAAACTGTATATCTCCAGCTATTCTAACTGACTAGATAAAATTTTAAATCAGAATTATGAATCAACTGGTTGCTAAAGCCAAATATATGGTCTCATTTTACTTGATCAATTAAAAAGACAACTGCTGACATGAAATACCACACACTCACCAACCTGGGGAATAAAATCAATATTGTAGCAAATTAGGATTAGATAAAATGACAAGTGCCCAAATTTGATTAATTGGAGGTGTTATATTGGCACTAAAATTCTGTCTATGCCAAAGTCCCCTGATAGATAGATGGTATAGAAACTGCAGTATTATAGTATTATATTTTTGAACTGAGGTATAGGTTTAAATAAAAGAAGCTCTTCAACATTTTTATACTGATATTCCTATCATTCACTTGCCATTGAGAAAATAAATGAGTTCATTGGTAAGTAGATATATGTTCATTAATATGTCTATCATTATTTTACCTTGGGATATGAATGGTAAAAGGAGGGAGATATTGATTTTCTGATTTAGTTCTTGATTTTTAGACTGTTTTCTCAAGTGATATACAGATTGTATTAGGGCATGAAATATATTGCTGGAGGATGCTTGCAATGTGGTGCAGAAAGCAAATGGGAAGCATTCTATCTATCTATCATCTGATATGATTTATCAGCCATTTTTCAGAGCAAACTGTCTCAGGGCATGATACAAGAAAAATGGTAATGCAATAAAACTATTCAATAAATGGTTAAAATAGCAGCAAAATAAATAAAACCCAGAAGACAGCCCCTGAGATGATAAAGGATGGATGGATGGATGGATGGATGGATGGATGGATGGATGGATGGATGGATGGATGGATGGATGGATGGACATAAATTAGACCCTAATAGCAATTTCTTTTTTTAATTTATAGTGTGTAGCTGATATTTAGGAACACTTAAAAGTATTTCTTTTAAAAATATTATATTAGGAACCAATGACTGTTTAAATATGGCTTCTCTCTACCAGTTCTAGTTCTTCCACACACATGAATACAGCTAGGTGACTGGCCAGTCACTCTCTTCTTGCCCTGGGAAGAAGTCAATGGCAAACTACTAGCATATTAGTCAAGAATTAGTAAAGAAAATAATTGAGCAAATGAGCCAACAGTATAGATTTTAAAACCTTCAAAGTGGTAATTCAAACATCCATCTTTTTGAAAAAAGAATGAAATAACCGATTCCACTGAATAAAGCTTGGTGATTGTGCATGGATGAGCCCTAGAACCCCAGTTCACTGTTAATATTATTCATTTGGTTCTTTTGGAAAGGTGAACAACAATGACCATTTTGATTTCTGGAAATAAATTTATCACTAGTAGGGTAGTGCAACAGCATTTTGAAATAAGACACAGACCAGAACAGAGATAATAAAGTTAACAGTTAACTGCCATACAGAAAATCATATTTTGACCCAAATCATAATAGGTCAATGAAAGGTCAGGTGAAGTGATGCATGATAGAATACTGGCATAATGTGTCTGGCAAAAGATAAAAGACAAGCTGTATAGGCCTCTGTCAAAATATCTCCAGATCATACACACAACTGTTAACTGCAGAACATTCCTGAATTTCCCAACCTACATTCATTCCTTGATCAATTTTGTAATGGATAAAGTGGGTATGAGTATGCATTTGTGTGTCTCTGTATGTAATGTATAAACGATTGTAATTAATAAAACTTTAGTAGATCAAGAGAAGTTCCTTATGTGCCTTGACATCAGTTCCCAAAATTCAAATCTGTAACCTCCCACCTGGTTTTATTTAAAATAAAAAAATCAATATTTTTGAAAATGTTGGATACTATATTTTATTCAAAGTAAAAAATAGAGGATTATTTTCTCAAATTTGTGGTATGCATACTGATTTATTTATTTAGCGTATGGCATATCCATGGACTAGCAATATATATTAACATTTCAACTAGATTGGTAGAACCAATAAAATATAAATGCTAAAAAGATCTACATTCAAATATCAATGTCTAGGCCATCTAACCATTAAAGCGCAGCATTGTTTATTTTAAAAACATCAGATATTGGAACAGTATATGCCCTCAGCTTACAGCCAGTCCCATGCCAAAGTGTGATCTACAGTTTGATGTAGGACCCCGTATTCACACTGAGGGGAGGATACTATGCCCCATTTATACAGAGAACCCTGGCAGACAACGTGTGAGGTACAAATCCTATTCAGGATTGTCCATTTACATACTGAAAGCAGTAATGAGGTCCTTATCTCCACTGCTGGTCTTAGCTATATTCAATTTCTCTGCAGTTTCCTGCTTGCCACAAAATTAAAAGAATCTGGCAATGAGAATTCTATGCAAAATTCTGAACTTTTGGCACAGTTCATGCCAAAAACCATGGATATACAGAACCAACTACTGCTGTAACTGAACTCAGACAAACATTATTCAGACATCAGAATACATGCATAATGAATCTGTGGAGAACGAAGTCCACCAGAATGCACTTGTTCATTCATAATGTAATAAGGTCCAATATATTTTTCTATAATTTCTGTATCAATGTTTCTGTGCAATCGGCATGTTTTTAACACAGCTGTTTCTTTCCTTCAGTAAAAAAAAGATGTTTTAGTGCCAAAATCATCTATGCTGTAGAACAGTGGTTCTCAACCTTTCTAATGCCGCGACCCCCCCCGCGACCCTCCCCGCTNNAGAGCAGCGGTTCTCAACCTGTGGGTCGCAACCCCTTTGGGGGTCGAACGACCCTTTCACAGGGGTCGCCTAAGCGCGCGCTAGCCCGCCATCTTGGTGCCACCGTGCAGGGGTGAAATGCTCCCGATTCGGCCGTGCCTGCGGGTTGCCTGACAGCCGGTAGTGACGGAAGCGGGAGACTTCGCCCGGATGCCGCCATTTGGGTTCTTCTACCCTCTGCGCATGCGCAAAGCATTCTGCGCATGCGCAGAGGGTAGAAGAACACAAATGGCGGCGTCCGGGCTACCAGTTGTCCGGCGACCCGCAGGCACGGCCGAACCGGGACCTTTTCACTCCTGCAGTGACGGTGGCACCAAAATGGCGGGCTAACGCACGCGGCGACCCCTGTGAAATGGTCGTTCGACCCCCAAAGGGGTCGCGACCCACAGGTTGAGAACCGCTGCTGTAGAATATATGTGCAAATTAATAGCACAGTTTTGAACATAAATAGTAACTAGTTCAATAAAAAGTGGCTAACATCATCAAGTCTGAGAGTTGTTGTGATCATGAACTGAGTTCTGAAACCTCTAGGTAGAGGGTAGCCACAGTTTTATTAAACTGAAGAACAGAGTCAAAGATGTTCCTATTAACATTTTCACTGATAGAGCAAAATGAAATACAGCCCTATTTCCACATATCGCTCCCATGATAAATGAGAAACTAACTCTAGAACAACTATAAAAGACATTTTAAGATGTTTGCTACCCTGAACTTCTCAGCAAGAAATTTGTATTTTCTACAATTCTATTTGCATTTAAACTAATATCAATATTCAAAAAATGCTTACTTACAATTATGTTTAGTGAGAATTTTCCTGACTAAACAGAATTAGAAATTGACTGTGGAGAAAATTATGGAGTTTAAAATGGCCATTTAAACTATCAGATCAAGTCAGTACATGAATCCAGACTATTTTATCTATTATGATTTTTCCCCCTTAGCATTCCACCAAAATTAACTTGTCTTTACCTTATGTCCATTATTTTTTGCTGTACACATTCAAAACCGATAATGACATTTTTTCTGAATGACATTATTTCAAATAGTAAGGATTGTGCTTTTACAGTATATCGTTATTAGACTTTTAGGTTTTTTAACTCTGTGAGTGAGATGGTGGCATTTAAAGTTGACAAATAATCAAATACCATCATATCCCTCCTCAGTTTCTTCTCAGGGATAAATATTCCCAGTTGTAGCTTAATTCGCTTTTCATAATATTTCTTTTAGAGATGTCATTGGTGAGATTGTGGTGGCAATCTTATAAATGGATAAATATTTTAGATTTTAAGTGCCAAACAGAACATGTGCTGTCAATTTACTGTTATTGTTTATTTTATTAATTAGAGTTTGTAACATGTTTGAAAATCTTGTATCCTGTAAACCAGTTTATAAAGTTTAGACTGGCTTCTATAACATCAAAACTGTGTCTATGGATAATAAATAAATCGAGCAAAAATGTCATATTTATGAAATTGACATAATTTCTCAGCTGTCACAAGACATTCTCCATTACCCCACTTTACTAGTGTGTTGTGAAGGAGAAGTTCTGGGGGTTGATGTTTGGTGACATCAGGGGTGGGTTCTAAATTTTTTTACTACCGGTTCTGTGGGTGTGGCTTATTTTGTGGGCGTGGCTTGAAGGTCAGGTGGGCATGGCTTCAGGAGGTGTGGCTTTGTGGACAGGGGACTCATTGGGCATGCTTTGTGGTCATGTGACCAGATAGGCGTGCTTAGTGGTCATGTGACCCGATGGGCGTGGCTTGGTGGTCAGGTGGGCATGGCCAAGTTGACGTCACTTCTTTGCCCTTTTCTGACCTACAAAAAAAAATATACCAATTATTTCATGCAATTAATACTTAAATAAGATTAAACTAAGAACACA
>QLTV01003728.1:2476390-2494761 GCA_003457575.1 Thermophis baileyi | reverse complement strand
CTTGTCGAGCTGCGGGGGGTTTCTTCCGGCCATGGACCACGTGATCCAGGGCGATGGCAGTGCCATACCAATCTTGGATTGTATCGGGGACCCCTCGGATTTCACATGCCTCTTTTAATTTGGGATCTAGGGCGTCATGGAACGTATGCACCAAGAGTCGTTCGGGCCAGTCTCGCACTTTCCCGGCCACTCTTCTGAACTCCCACCCTAACTCTTTCACTGGGCGTCCCGCCTGCCTTAATCCCTTGATTCGCTCTTCCGCGTCTACCTGTTGGGCCGCGTCGTAGAACCGGACCCTCATTAGTTCGATGAATTCGTCCGCATCATCTAGCTCGGGGGCCGCTTCATCATGTGGCTCGGCCACCCACTCGGCTGCCTCCCCCTCGTTCATCCCCTCGGTTAGCTTGTCGATTAACTGTCTGTCAGACTGGAATCGCGTGCTGTACTCGTCCACAGCCCACACGCGGTGGAGGAAGTAGGCCAATTTTTTGGGATCCCCATCGAACGTCGCCCAGAACTGGGGAGGTGGCTCTCGGGCCGGTGGGGTGGCGGCTTGCACGTGCGCGGCTGGTGGGACGGCTGCTGGCTGTGGGGGCCCTCCAACGAGCCCCCCTCCCTGCTGCATCTGTTGGCCTGCGGCCCCAGCGGGGGGTTGCTGTGCTATCCCAAGCCCCTGCGCAAGGGTTGGTGGCAGAGGGGCCCCGGGCGTCCATTGACACTGCGCCCATCCCACTCTGGGGAAGAAGGCCCACCCAGGAGGGGCTTGCCACGGCGGCACCATGCTGAGGCTTGGTTGCTGGGCCGGAGGCTGCGGCCTCCACGCTCTCTGCTGCCTTAGAGGTGGGCTCGCCAGGCCAGCGTGGTGGGTAGCCCGTGGCTCGGGGTGAGTGGTGGTCCACATAGGCTTCACTCCAGTTGGGGGGTCCCCCGGGGTCCCGCTGGCGGCGGTATGGAAAGAGGCGGTGTCCCCACTCGACTGGGGTCCCATGTGCTGCCTTGGGAAGGAGAACGTGGGCTGGGCCAGGTTCCATCTATTGGCTTTGGGTCCCGGTTGGGGATTAGTCCAACTTATGGTTAGGCGGCTGAACTGGTCGTGGAGATCCATCAGCTATTGGCTGCGAGACAGAGGCTGGGATCCCTCGCCTTCGGCCCGGCCGGTGAGTAGGATCTTCTGCTGCCTCCACTCATGGGCCTTGATCGCTTCCGATCCCAGGTGAGGCTCCCATGCTCGCTGGGGGGGAGGACTCAACCCGCCAACTGCTCCCTGGCAGGTCCGCTCCATCTGAGAGAGGGGCTCAGAGGCCGGCAGTCTGCACCAAGTCCCCGACTGGCGTTCCCTCTCTGCGGCCTCCATGGCAGAGAAGAGAAGAGAAGAGAAGAGAAGAGAAGAGAAGAGAAGAGAAGAGAAGAGAAGAGAAGAGAAGAGAAGAGAAGAGAAGAGAAGAGAAGAGTAGAGTGTCAGGGTTCCGAATAGCATCTGGAATTAAATCAGAGTCCGAGGCAAAGCATTCCTCTAAGTTCCAATTTATTAACAGAGCCATGTCAGCACGGCTGGGAGAAATCCCGAATCTGAAGCCTTCGGGGTTTCTCCACCCAGTTGAAAGTTCAAGCCTTTGTCCCCACACCCCCAAGTTCATCACATGAACCAATCTTCATTGCTTCATCCTCTGGTAGCTTGGTTGGAACTCCACCTTCTTCTATGCAGGTGCAGGACAAAGGATGACCTTGACAATCTAGAAGGAATTTGTTGTGGCTACATGCAGACATCCCTCATGGAACTGCCCCTCCCAAATTCCCACAGCAAAGAATACATTTTAAACTAATACAAAGTGTGGCAGGCCAAAGATCCAAAGAAAATGGCTTCGGCCTGACACACAATTGAGCGGGGCCGGGGCATTAGTGCGGGAGCGGCGAGGAGTTCAGGGCAAGCGGTGGTTCGTCTTCATGCACAGAGGGCAGGTGAGGGGAAGGTGGGGGGCCCCCAGCACCCCTCCTCCACACAACTTGCTGCCTTCATGCCACCCGCTTCGCTCGTGGGGCGGATGGGCTGGAACGTCCGCACTTCTTTGCTGGTGCGGTTGAATGGGGCCGGGGCATTAGTGCGGGAGCAGCGAGGAGTTCAGGGCAAGCGGTGGTTCATCTTCATGTGAGGAGGGCAGGTGAGGGGAGGGCAGGGGTCCCCCGCCCCCGGTGCCTCTCCTCCACGCAACCTGCTGCTGCCAAGCGGTCTCCTTTACATTGCCCGCTTCGCTCATGGGGCAGATGGGCTGGAACTTCCGCGCTTCTTTGCTGGCGCAGTTGAACGGGGCTGGGGCCATTTCCCCCCCTTCGCCCTGCCTGAACATACAGCCACCACGCCCACCTCTCTCCTGTCACGGCTCCAACGGTGGCGGCTTTGGGAGACGTGGGCTCGTCTGGAGCTGCTCCCCTGCAGCTGAGACCTCAGCTTGTCCCTGCTGCCCCCGGGTGCGAGGGAGCTGGTCCAGATGAACCATTTCCCCCCTTCGCTCTGCCTGAACATACAGCTATCGCGCCTGCCTCTCGCCTGTTGCAGCTCCAATCAACGGCGGCGGGAGATGCGGGCTCGTCTGGAGCTGCTGCCCTGCAGCTGAGACCTTGGCTTGTCCCTGCTGCCCCCGGGTGCAAGGGAGCTGCTCCAGACGAGCCATTTCCCTGTTTCGCCCTGCCTGAACATAGAGCCGCCGCGCCTGCCTCTCGCCTGTTGTGGTTCCAACAGCGTCAGCATCAGGAGACACGGGCTCGTCTGGAGCTGCTCCCCTGCAGCTGAGACCTCGGCTTGTCCCTCTGCCCCTGGGTGCGAGGGAGCGGGGCAGGCCAGTCCATTATTCATATGTTAGTTTAATTATAATTTCTTCCATTCTCCAATTCAGAAATTAAATGTACTTCTTTGTAATTCCATAGGCTTTAAATCTATTCTGTGTGATTATAGTGTAATAGTTTCATTATGATCAGCAAAAGAAAAATATGTTGCTTTTGTTTACAAAAGTAAAGCAAAACAAGAGTGTTATATGTTTTCTGTATGTATGAATAAATGTAATATAAGAGGTTATACCTAAATAATAAAAATACTAATTCTATTCCCCTGAGGCTGGTATTGGAAGATGTCAAGAAAGAAACAACCTGAGAACTAAAGTGGCTATTTCAAGTTTAATATAGCTTGCTCATATTTTTTACCTTTTCATCAACAACAGCTTTCATAATGAATAAAATATGTTTCTGGCAAATTGAATATTAATACAATAAATTCAATTTTATCATATTAATATTCAATTTGTCAGAAACATATGTTTCTGAAACATATTTATTTTTAATTTCTATCCTTTACAAACAGTGAAGAAATATAGAGTGGTAAACTAAATTTTCCCCTGCCACATGAAAAAAAGTTAAGATGGTGTAAGATTCAGAGTACCCAATGTTTCCTCACAGCATCCCTTTTAATCAACTCTCATCATATCTCCATTACTTGCTTTCTGAATCCTATAAGATCTGTTTTCTGAATTCTAGAAGATGCAGTTACTGGAAAGATCCCAGCATGCACGACTCACATAAAAAGGGGAAAGGGTTTCAATCACATGGTTGTGGTTATGATTTTGACTTTTTGACCTCATCTCCACCCATGTAAATGCCACTGATTGTATATAAAATGACACAGAAGGATAATATAATTTTCTAACACCTTAAGTCCAGGGTAATGGTTTAAAAAATCAAGCATTAGTCATTATTGTAAGTTATGAGTGGGTTGCTACAGTTGATGCCAGGTGTAAGAAATCAGGAGCTAGGATAGGTTCAAAAGTACTACAAGTTTATTTCATGCTACCGATACACAAGAATCTGATACTAATAGTCAAGGCAAATTGGTGCCAGATAAGAGTCAACAGAGTTCAAGGGGGGGCTGGACTTAGGTCTCTTATGGGAGCATGGAGACTCCACTCTGATGATGTGTTTGATCCTGCCCTCAGGGTCAGCTTGGTCATCTCCTATAGTTGGCTTCCAAGCAAACACCAAGGATAATACATTTAAAAAAAAAAAACAATTTATTTATAGTCGATGGTAGTTGGGTTGTCTATATCTTCTATAATTGGGATTTTTTAAAAAAATATCTCCATTCCTTTCAAAGAGCAACCAATGAATCTTCTCATCAAATAATTTAATATAATACAAAATTTTCAAAAAATAAATATAAAATGAACAAAATAGGGCCTTGCTTTTAAAGGAAACCTATTCTTTAAAACCTATTTTTGTTTATTACTTCATCATGAAAGACTAGTTTAGTCCAAATTCTTCTGCCTGGTTTCCACTGCCATTTTAGAACAGGGTACCTCAGGGTAACAAAGCATGATTTTTTTTTCTTTTTTCCAAAAGAGGAACTTCAAAAACAGAATGAACCAAAAAAGTATGAAGTATTCCTATGGGCACTGGACAAGGATGCTTTCCCCCCCCCCTACAAATTGTTGTCATAAAAGGAAATCTATCATGTCTCCCTTGATCATATGGCAATATATCAACAAATCAAGATTACAGACTTAAATACCCCAGGAATTCTAAGAAAATATGCAGTGAGTGGTACTGGATTGACCTTTTCAGTATTCCGTTTTGACTGACTGTCCATTCCAGTTGCAAGTTGTGAAGACTGTAAACAGGAGAAGATGGGAATGGCAAATGAATCAAATTATAGAATGTTAAAAAAGGTCAAAGCAGTAACATTTATTTTACCTTTCACAGAATAGATGAGGCAGAAAAAGGTATACCTCTGACTCATGACAAATTATATTGAAAAGTGTAAATGGTACCAATTGCGAATTCACTTTTCTGTCAAATAGTTGTGCTAAGAAGAGGGAGCTTGGATATCTCATTTCAGTGCAATCACTTGTAACATTTCCTGTTTGGTTATATCTCCTGTGCAAGATGAAAGTTGGTTTTTTTTCCAAAATAGAGACTTGAACATCCACTCTTCAAACTGAAAAGGTGGTCTCACTGTCACTTCAGGATTTTTAACAGATGACATTATTAGTCTAGTAGTCATTTTTTAAAAAAATAGATTTAAAAAGAACTGATTGATTTAAAAGATTCCCTAATTAATCAAAAAGCAGCCGTTTCTTTGAAAATAAATAGTTCAATCGGATTACATTTATAGTAATAGAAAACATTAATTTAATGAATATTATTAAACCAGGTGCTGAATTGTAAAAAAAAAAAGACTTCATCATAAATAAACTACATATTATTTGTGGTAAGGAATTATTTTTCTTTCTCACTTCAGAAAAAGAAAACAACTTTTGGATGCTTCTTAGGGAGATTCAGACAGAATCAAAAATAGCAGGAGAGGGTTGTTTATTTTTTTAAAATGGGTCTACTGTATAGGGTGTCAGCAGCATAAACCAGTTAGAGATGAAAAAAGAAGCAATCATTCTTTGGTGAGGAGACAAGCTTCTTGGTATAGGTCAAGTGATACCATTTTCACATTCCAGCATTTGCTGCCTTTGCTTTTGTTGAAAACATGGATAAAATCTTCCTGTGTGGGGCAATAAAAAGATCCCATGTTTTTATTTTATTTATTTATTTGTTTATCAAACATGTACAAGATAGCAGGTATAGGTATAAACATAAACATAATCAAAGTGAATACAGATAGATGAGGATGATGATGTTGAGATATCAACATCATATGAACTTATATATATATAAGTTTTTTTCTCTGTTAAATCACCTGGTATACCCAAATATGGGAGGAGGCATACTGCTTCCTTTTTGCCTTTCGGCCCCTCCAGGGGCCATCCAGACAGTTAATTACAAACGACAGTCCGTTTCTATATGTTATATTTTTACATAAATAAAGGGAGACTAGTATAGATCTATTTCAAGCTATTTAGCTCTCATCAGCTAGCCACACCCTTATGGGATTAGGTTCTAATTATATATATCTTCATTATAATTATAATTGGAGCCTGGTTTTCCTGCTGGCAGATGTTGCTGAGTGGGATGGTAGATAGATAGATATATAGATATATAGATAGATAGATAGATAGATAGATAGATAGATAGATAGATAGATAGATAGATAGATAGATAGATAGATAGATAGATAGATAGATAGATGTTGAGAATAGATGTTGAGTTGAGTCTGGCAATGTGGGAGTCAGACTGGAAGTGGTTATTATGTAAACTATCATAGTCAAGGCTGCCAATCAATACTTCAAGTAGTCATTAATTTGGAGAGAGGGCTAGTCTTTCAAACACTGAGGGAATATAAACATCCCTGATATCTTTTCATTGCAGTAGATGATCAAATGTGGTTCGTGGAGCTTAATTCTAGTCTGCAATAAAGATTCTAAGCTAGCTGAGCCATGTCTATTAATTTTCTGCCAAGTCAAGTTGAGAAGTTTTAAACAGCTAGCTATCAGTGCTTTACTACTAAAGTCAGTCTTGAAGTCTGACCAATACACACCTGTAGGTTCCCCCCCCACTTAGAAAAAAATGTGTAGCAGATAATTTGTTTACATTCCCAAAAATATTACCAAGCCCTTACCAATAGGTAAATGGGAACACAGGATTTTATTAGTTAACTGCTCCCTGGAAATCATTATTCATCTCCACCATGTAGAGAATCAAGGCACATATAAAAGTCAAAGGCATTTGGGGGGTGGTCAAAAGGGGGCAAATGATGAAAGTAGCATTCTAAGGTTGCAATGAAAGCTCTGTCTTTAGAACATGCATCATGACATTCCATGGATATACACAAAGAATGAAGATTGGCTTTATTATAGTTATTTTGAGCAAAATCTCAGGTCTTGTGGACACTTTAGACAAAAGCTTCACAGACTAATTTATCCTGGTTAATTAACAGAGAAATGCACGGATCTATATTCATTCATGTATATATGCCTAGAATGATGCACAGTATAAACCATAACATACAGTCTAAGTAACACCTCTACATACAGCAAAGGCACTTTATTTTATTTAGTTTTGCTTAAGTCATTGCTTCTGGGAAGATTTCTATACAGTGTATGTAATACTGCTTTCCATCCTCTTGCCTTCATTGAATGGAGGGCTTCAGATTTACAAAAATCTGCTGTAGCTCTTGGAATTATTTAAGATGATGCAATGTTAAACACACCATTTCTTGTCAACAGAGCAGTTGACAGTATAATTTTACAGAGTTCTATAATGTAAAATAAATGTTGCTTAATGTAAAAGTACCTCTAGTGAGATACTAGAGTAATTGATAGTACTGATAGTAATTTAATGGTCAAAACATCGTAACTTCCAGAAGCCTCCAGTATTTATATTGATATTTATTTGTTATATTATTCCTTATTTTAGATAATTTTGATTATTAAAATCTGGATCATATGAGTCAAAAATCATTGAACAATGTTTACTCATTTTTTATGTGCTTCTTTGTCCATGTAGTCTGTGCTTTTGAATCAGCACTGACTCCTGCCAACTGCTTGTGCAAGCCCCTGAAGGTTTCTTGGCAAGATTTACAGAAGTGGCTTTCCCTCGCCTTCTTCTTTCGGCTGAAAGATAGTGATTGGCCCAGTGTCATCCAACTGGAATTATAGTTTGAAAACTATAATTCACAGTCTCCTAGTTTCTAGCCTAGTGTAAATGTGGGCATGCTGCGAAGCACCAAATTTTTTCACATGACCACAGGGACGCTGCAACAACTGTAACTTTAGCCATGGGTCATAAGTCCTTAGTTCAACATTGTTGTAATTTAGAATAGTCACTGAACAAATATTCATAAATTGAGGACAACTTAATGTCTTTATATCCAGTACTGAAAAACCCAAACTACTATTATAGAATATCAGTTCATGTATAAAATCAACAAATGACATGACTGAAGTGTATAGAGCTATGCCTCTTTCCCACTGTCTAATATCCCCACTGTGGCAAATCTCTATACAGCTGCATGTAGTTATTTGCTGTGACTACTACATTTCCCAGTATAACTAATATTTTAAAATAAAATTTACCCTTAAACTAAGAAAGTATGCTTGGTGATTTATTGTTAATATAATTGAATTATTTCCAATGACATTTTATTGTACAGGATTGCATTATAAGCAGCAGAAAACTAATAGTCTCCAAATTACTTATATGTTGTGAATTTTAATGCTCTTGGATTATGGCATTTTAGTGGATGGAAGTAATAAAAGCTAAAACTGAGATTTTTCTTTCTTTCTTTCTTTCTTTCCTGTGATTTCAAGATTTAAGTAAGTTCTAAGTTTAAAAAAATAAAATGTTGGGAGACGTGGCCCCAGACCATCCCACTCATTGGATGAACTCATGCTGCCACCAGGTCACCCAGCACCTGGTTTGCCTACACCAACGGGTACCCGGGCCAACAGAGGACAGCAAGACCCCTTTCCGAGTACAGGGGGTCAACCTACAGCGGCGGACCCACACCCAGTGGGATTAAGGCAAGGATGGCCACCAGGCTGGGGTCAGCAGTGTGTAACGTGGATCACGTGTCCAGCAGACGGAAGATGAGTTGATATCCCTAAGACAACGTGGATGGGCAGCATGGGAGTATGTGAAGGAGTTTAAGAAAGTGGCAGGTAGATTGAGGGTGTGGCCGGAATGCATGTTGGTCCAGCAATTCCGGACCGGCCTCGATTGTGAAATCTGACAGGCATGTGTATATCGAGGACTGCCCAACCGATTACAAGACTGGTTTAAGGCAGCGGTGGAATTGGACACTGGCCTACATGAATTCCGGGCTAGAGGGGAGGGACCTATATTTCGAAGGCCAGCTGATCAAACAGCAGGAACGGGGAGCCAGAGAGCTGGTAATCTGGCCCCGGGTACTGTGGGACAACCAGTCCGGCCACCTTTACGGTGCTTCAGATGCAATCTCCTAGGACACAGGGCAGTGGAGTGTATGGCCAGCCAGGTGCCACAGTGCCAGGCATCCACAACCACGACGCTCCAGAAGCCCGCATCGCCAGCTAGGCAAATGCCAGAACGATCAAGGATTCTGGCCCAGATGACACCAGCGACTGGCCTGCCAACAACCCAGGAGGAGGGGGTTAAAACACCGGCAATGGTGCATATCCCACTGGTGGAGTATGAAAGTGAGGACGAGGGACCGGAGGATCCGATGGTAAGTAACCCCATTCGGCCATTCATCATTCCGGTTACACTAAAAAAGCCAGATGGGGATAGGGGAGGGGTATATGGAGCGTTGATTGATTCTGGTTGTACCTGGTGCTTAATCAACCACAGGGTGGTAATTGACCTGGGATTAAGGGTGGTCAGACTACACAAGCCCATTCGATTTGAGCAGGTGGATGGGGGGGTCCCTGCTACCCATATTACCGAGGAAGTGAGGTTGGAAATGGGTAACCACTGGGAACTGATCAGATTTATAGTAATGCCGAAGATGACTGAATCATTAATACTAGGTTTAGTGTGGTTGGATAAGTGGGGCCCTACAATATGGTGCTCCGGAGGGTTTCGACGACTAAGAATATCAAATGGTCCGGATCCTCCTTTACATGAACAGGCAAGGGGTGGTGGGGAGGAAAACCAGGACCAGGGCCACACCTTCCCGCCGGAGTATAATGATTTAAAGGAGGTGTTTAGCGAAACGGAGTGTGAGGTGTTACCACCCCATCGACCCACTGATTGCGCCATCGAGTTAGTGCCCGGGGTTAAGTTGCCTAAGCCCCGGATGTATTCAATGACACCAGCAGAGATGCAAGAGATGCATAAATATATTGATAAAAACCTGGCCAGAGGGTTCATTAAGCCAAGTAGGTTGAGGATTGCGGCACCCATCTTGTTCCGGGAGAAAAAAGACAGGTCCCTGCACTTATGTGTGGACTTCAGGGGGTTGAACAGGGTATGTGTAGAACATCTCTATCCACTGCTGTTAATGAAAGACATGCTAGCGATGTTAGCCAAAGGGAAGTATTTCACCCAATTGGATTTACGTGAAGCATATTATCAGGTGAGAATTAGACAAGGTGATGAATGGAAAATGACATTTAACTGCCCATTGGGCAGTTACCAATTCCAAGTGATGCCGTTCGGGTTGCAGGGAGCCCCAGCAGTTTTCATGCAGTTAATTAACGAAGTGCTGAATGAACACCTGTATCAGGGGGGGGGTCCTTGTATACCTGGACAACATCTTGATCTACACCGCCACCATGGAAGAACATGTCTGATTAGTGCGACAGGTGTTGAAAAAATTGTTGGAGGCCAAATTGTATGTTAAGCTATCGAAGTGTGACTTTCATCAAATGACACTGGATTATCTCGGTTATTGGATATCAAGCAGCAGGGTGGAGATGGACCCTAACAAAGTGAAGGTAGTTTTGGAATGGCAAGCCCCAAAGACACGAAAACAGGTGCAAAGTTTTTTGGGGTTTGCTAATTTCTATAGGCAATTTATTCCATCATTTGCTCGTGTCGTGTTGCCGATAACTGACCTGTTAAAAACAAAACACACTTTAACAAAACCCCGACCGGGTCAGCTGATTCCATGGACAGAGGAGTGCCAAAAAGCGTTTGAGCAGCTGAAATTGCTTTTCGCAAAAGAACCAGTCCTAAAACATCCAAACCCCGACCTACCTTTTATAGTACAAGCGGATGCCAGCTATGTAACTATGGGGGCTGTCTTGTTGCAGAAAGATGAAACCGAGACATTACGACCTTGTGCATATACATCCTGGAAACTGACGCCAGCGGAAAGAGGTTGGGCTATATGGGAGAAAGAGGCCTTTGCAGTATGGTGGGCTCTGCTTACATGGCATCATCTGTTGGAAGGGGCTAAACAACCCTTCATTATGTGGACAGACCACAAGAACTTGGAAGCCCTACAGACGCCCAGGCGTTTATCACCGAAACAAGTGCGGAGGGTGCAATATTTTCAACGTTTCAATTTTACCCTCAAGTATGTTCCAGCTGGACGTAATTTTTTGGCAGATGCGCTCTCAAGGATGCCGCAGTATAATAGCCATAGGGAGGACATTGTACAATCCATTATTCCACAGCAACTGCCAACGGCAGAGGCCAAGGGGTTGGACCCAATTAGGGCCTTAACAGATGAACTCTGTACGGCCTTATTGAATGACCATTGGCTACAGGATAATTGGACATTGTGTACATTTTGGGACGGGTTAGCTTGGAGACATGAGAAACTATACATTCTAGCATTGTTAAGAGCTACAGTATTGTGCCGATGCCACGTTGTGAAACAGGCGGATCATTTCGGGTTTCTAAAGACTCTACATTTAGTAAAAGGACAATTCTGGTGGCCACGCATGAGAACAGATATTGAAACATATGTAAAAAGCTGTCCACGGTGTGCAGTGACAAAGACAAGACTAGGAAAGCCACTAGGTCTAATGCAATCCGTAGCTGACCCTGTCCAACCATGGCAGGAAATCGCTATGGATTTCATTGTGGATCTTCCAAACAGTAATGGGAATACTGTCAGTTGGACTATAATAGACCTGTTCACAAAACAGGCCCATTTTATACCGTGGCGCAGTGGTTAGAGTGCAGCACTACAGGCTACTTCAGCTGACTGCTAGCTGCAGTTCGGCGGTTCAAATCTCACCGGCTCAAGGTTGACTCAGCCTTCCATCCTTGTGAGGTGGGTAAAATGAGGACCCAGATTGTTGGGGGCAATATGCTAACTCTGCAAACCGCTTAGAGAGGGCTGTAAAAGCACTATGAAGCGGTATATAAGTCTAAGTGCTATTGCTATTGCTACCGTCGGCACGATAGTTAGCTAAACTGTTTATACTCCATGTGTACCACCTACATGGGGTGCCGCGACGTATCATCTCAGATAGGGGAGTACAATTCACCGCCAAGTTTTGGGGAGAGTTTATCAAGCTTATTGGCTCCACCCAGGGATTGAGCTCTGCATTTCATCCAAGCACCAACAGGGCATCTGAGCGAGCGAATGCTATGGTGGAATGCTATCTGAGATGTTACGTCACGTATCAACAAACAGATTGGTCAAGTCTCCTACCATTTGCAGAAGTGGCCCACAATAACACAGTACATAGCAGTACCAGTTTCACCCCTTTCTAGGTGGTGAATGGGATGGAGTTTCTGGCCATTCCCGAATTCCACAAACGGTTCCCCGGCATGCCCAATGAACCTAATTGCTTTTGCTAACATACCTCTACTCTGTCTTACAGGTCGACCCCTGGTAGAGGGGAGCCGCCTGTTGAGCCCAATCCTGGGCTCACCATTTCCTTGACGTCATACAGCCACGACAGGGCCAAGTTTTCCTCAGGGCCTGGTGAGGGGAAAAATGTTCCTGTGTTTAGTTGTTTTGGCCTGCAATGTCCTATAGCACCATCTCAAGGAGAGGAGCTGAAACAGTTTATGTCCAGGATGTGAAGAGTCTGCAGATATCTCCCCAGCCCACCTAACTGTGCAATATACAGGTTTTCTATGGAAGGCAGGCTGGTTTCAATTGTTCTTTCTGCAGTCTTAACTATCCATTGGTGCAGGGGTGGGTTCTGGATCTTCTTACTGCTGGTTCGCTCAGGGGCTCGCCGCGCGGGCAGGTCACAGGTGCGCGTGCATGCGCAGTACAAAAAAACATGTGCAGAAGCAAAAAACAAGATGGCAGCACCTATGGCGGCTCGGGGGCGTGGCAGACCTGGGTTGCTACCGGTTCTAGCGACCCAGGCTGCCACGTTACTAACGGTTCTATAGAGCCGGTCCGAACCGGTAGGAACCCACCTCTGTATTGGTATCTGTACATGTTCTGTTTGGTTGCTGTACCAAATCAGACAGTTATAGAAGTACAAATGACAGACTCAATAATTACTCTGTTGGAAGCTCCTGGTTGTTTCTTTAATTTTTGTACTCTAGCCAGTGTCACTGCTGTGAGATAGGCAGCTTTAAATTATTTTTAAAAAATCAATCTAACAAATAAACAAATAAAGTAGACTGCTTTGTAAGCATCTGAGGAAAAGTTCTCTAATCTCAAAAAACCTACTCCCAATAAACCTTTATTTGGTTACTATAAAGTATGTTACCAACCTAAGCAGCATTTTCTTAGAGAAAAGTGGTTCATTCTTTCCACATCACCTCCATGTGTTTTCATCCATAGTATTTTGCCATTCATGTCTTTTTTATCTATGTATTTTCATGCATGATCGATCATTAAGTAATATTGAAATGTATGTTCTCGTTCATAAGATTTTGAAACTCAAAATCAGAAGGTTGCAACCAAAATGTAGCTGTTTTCAAAGCAAGCCCAGACTGATCTAAACACATTTAATATTTCTTCTTTTAAGCCAATCAATTTGTCTTTTCTGTGCTTGCACTTTCTGTCTACTTGGTATGACAAATAAGGTTTTGTACGTGCTTGGCAATTTTTTTACTTAGTCTTTTATTTGTTGAAGAAAAGGGGGGGAAATCCTTTTTCAAACTGATGAGCTTGGAATAATTTTACCTTGACCCTTTAGTTATTGTTTGCTAAAGAAGCAATCTACTGAAAAGTCAGATCTAAACCCAGAGAACAAATCACAATATATGGATTTTTTCTTCTCCTGATTTTGCCTGTTTCCTTTCAGAGTCACAGTGATTCTGTATTTATCTATTGTTAATCTATTGTTAATCAAGCAGATTATTGTAAATCAAGCAGAATATCCTAGAGCAGAATAGATTACCATAGAGGTATATCATATTCCTAGAACTGATTTTGTTGACATTCTTTCATTTTTTTAAAAAAAAGAAACAATTACAAAACTAGAGATTTTAAGTACCACCGCTCAGCTAGAAAATTGAAATAGTCTTCATTAATTTTACTAAGAATAACTATATCATAATATTTGGAGTGTTCTAGTAGATAGCTAAGTTCCAATTCAGATAGTATTTGTTTCATATATGAATTCCAAAGATTCCTCAAGCAACCCTTTGATTTTTTTAGTGAACCTTGTTGTGTCTGTGAGTGTGTGTGTGTGTGTGTGTGTGTGTGTGTGTGTGTTGAGAGGGGGAAGCATGCATTCAAGGCATTGTTGTCTCCTGGCAATTGCCTGAATAAGTCCCTGCAGTTTTGTGGCAGGATTTCAGAAGTGGTTTGCGATTACTTTCCTAGGATTTATAGATAGTAACTGGTCCAAGGTCATCCAGTTGTCTTTGTGCATAACACAGAACTGGAACTCATGGTTTTCTAGTTTCTAGCCTGGTGCATTAATCTACACCAAACTGACTGTCTTTAGGGAATGTTATCATTTCTATATTCCATTCCATTATTGATTTTGTTTTAATAGATATGTTATGCTTTTGTTGTTCTATTAATGTCCTAATCTAAAACCCTTCTGGGTTACAGTCATATGAACAATAAAACAATTTCAACCTATGAACAATAATTCACAGCAGCTATAAATAATTTGTTTGGGTTCCAAAGTTCAGTGGAGTTGAGTCTGGTTGGAGACCTCCAAGGGAAATGGGCTAGACTGAAGTAGAAAGACAGCTCAGAAGAATGCAGTGGCAACATTTTCATATTTTTCATAATGTGAAGTCCTCGGGAGCTGAGTGGAAGGAGAATTCACCACATTATAAAAGATATATACTGTAATGGAAAAAAATAATCTCTAGGGAATTAAAAGTCTATGTAGACAGATCTGCTATAATTTCTCAACTTGGCATCTTCAAAATGTGTTGAAATAAAATGGACAGAACTCCTAGTCAATATGACAATTGTTCATAAAATTATTTAATTCCAGTATATCCATTAGGTACCAGGCTGAAAAAGGTTACCTGGAGTGTATTCCTCTCTGGAAGTTTTTATAACACAGTGGAAATCATCTCAGCAAATAACAACATGCAATAGGAAACATTTATTTGGTGCCATGGTAGTGAAGAAAAATATTTTTTTCCAATATTCTGCTCCCAGCAAACCTTGCTAATTCCTACTTTTATTAAAATTTTGTTTCCTGGTTTAATTCTTCTGAATAATTTGCTCAATGGATTAGCCTCAAATCAACAAAGCATCTTAAATGTATCTAAACAGACAGAAGACCTACCTTTTAATCTTTTTAACTATCTTAATTCTGGCATCTGAACAGTTTGTTTTTTGGGGGGGGGGTGAATATGCATATTAGCTTTTCCTTAATTCCTTTCACATTTCAAAGATAAAAAGTATCTTCTCTTTCTTCAATTCTTTTAATGAATCACATGAAAAGACTGTGAAAACCAACACTTTGAAACCCAACATTTAAAGATCAAACTGCTAATCACATGGATTGCTGCTGACATCAGGATTTGTCTCCCTTTGGTATCCTAATCTGAATTGCTCCCCAGGCAATTCAATTCCAGATTAGCATACTCCTCATACACTGTTCTGCACTCAAGGACAAATCAGATGATAATGCCTTAGTAACTTAATCCTAAAACAAATCTGATGTGGTGCTGAGCAAGCAGTTAAGTGCAGAAAATCTAAATTGAGACAACAGCAGTACCTATGGAACCACCCTATCTATGTCACTGATTCACTATTCACTATGGAGGTACCCAAAATTGTACCTCATGCTCATAGATGTTCATGAATCCATTTACTTGGCTATATGACACAGAGAAACATCACAGTCTAGTTCGTGTGTGTGTGTGTGTGTGTGTGTGTGTGTGTGTGTGTGTACTATATATATATAAGATTCCTGCGAATTTAAAAAAAGAATCCTGTGAATGTAATATATACTTAATTTAAACTAATTAAATTAAATTAAATTTATACTTAATTGTCCTAGTTATTGTGAGATCAAACAGGGAGCCACCAGTGTGTTCCTTTCAACTGTAATAAAATATGGTGAGCTTGATCCATGGGGAGCATAGAAAAGGAGGAAAGTGATTTTTCCTTTCCCTTCTCTTCAACAATTCCCCGAATCCATAAAAATTTTTATTTCACAGATTGGATTTTGTGTTGTATGAAATAGGCTGTGACTTTGGGGTGTGGGGTAGTGACAGTGATCCCTGAAGACTGAGCTGAAAAGTGTCTAGGAAAGTGTATTGTGATCACATAACTTGCTTTGGGCTGATTTTAAGATCTCCTTTTTCAGGTAGTTGTTGCATTTAGCAGTGTCTCAAACCCTCAGAGATGGATCTCTAACATCTGATTGAAATGTGGGAAAGTCACCTACAATTTGTTCCATTCCATATTTTCTCCTCTGGATCCAACACACCATGTTTTTGAATGAAGGTGCAGTTTACATGGACTTCCTTCCACAAATCCAGCCATGTCTCCATGAATCATAAGGCTCCACCCATTTTGGGATAGCCAAGAACTACCTATTCAGATAATGTCACTTCTTCTTCTTAGCATATTCCCGCAGGTGCAGGATCTGCTTTTCAGATAATTGAATGCCACTTTGCATGGTCAGCTGTGTCTCCAGGGCGCAGGCCCACAGCTTGCATATCTTTGTTGATGGTGTCTTGACATCTCTGTTTTGGACGCCCGCAAGGTCACTGGCCATTGACTTCTAGTTGGTAGGCAGTCTTGGCATTCTGTCCCAGCTGCCAAAACAAACAACACAACACAAGCAACGTGCAAACAAACCTTGTTTAATATTCTTTAAACTACTAATGCTCTCTTAGCAGTCGTGTTGGTCAAAGTCCATTAAATCATAAAGTAGTCCTTTCGGTGCACCAACTGTTAATTAACGTCTTAACACTTGGCAAGAGTCCAAGCACAAAGAATCCAAGAAGTTCAACAAATGAAGCTTAAATGATAAGAGCTATGAGAACTTATTGAAGTTGGCAGAAAGCCCAGAACTAGGAACAGGAAAAGTAATGCCAATTTGAATCAAGAGCTGAACAGGAAACCCAAATCAATACGTGGATTGAACGGAGTTGTTTCCTGCAACATAGTTGAGCATGGTCACTACTTAAATATGCTAAGGGCATGGCCAATTAGCCCCAAGCCTTTCTCCCAAATCCCGAGGAGACCTCCTCCTGAGTAACCATTCTTGCCTCTTGACAGCTCTGCGTGCCCGTGCATTCAGAATAGGCTCCTCCTCTTCTTCCTCGTCAGTGATGGGAGCTTCTGGAGGTTCTGAAGGCCCTGGCTGCATTTCTGCCTCTGGCACCGAGTCCACACCAACCTCCTCACTGTCCGACTCGGGTACCAGCTGCACAGGCCACCAGCGCATCACCACAACAGCCTCTTTGCTGTCGGAGTCCGCAACCAGCTGCACGGGTCGCTGGTGGGCCACAACATCGGTTGAAGGTGCTGCTCTCTGGACATATCCATACCAGCGGAGCCGGCCTTCTCTCATCTTCTCTATAATTGGTGCCACACCAAAATGCTGTTGAATGGTGTCATTTGTGATGTGGTCAAGAAGGGAGATGCCCGATATCCATTCGCATTTCCATGGCATTCGCATTCGCATTTCCATGGCATGGAGATAGCTTTCGGTCCCTGTTGTTACTGCCCAGCATTCAGTGCCATACAGTGCAACAGGGTGGATGGTTGTCTTGTAAATCTTAGATTTAAGACAGGTTGGCATTTGTCTGTCACATAGTACATCAGTGAATTCTCTCCAATGCATCCAGCCTGCATTCACCCTTGCTTGCACCTCACCATTGATGTTGCCATTGCCTTGGAGATGGGATCCCAGATACCGAAAAATGTTCAGATAATGTCACTCCTATGGTCAAAATAAAGCAAACTGATTAGGTGCAAATCTTTTTTTGTGCTAGGTATTCAGCATGTGAAAGAAAATATTCTAATTATTTTAAACATGTATTGATTAGTAGTATAATAATAAAGTTTGAATAAACAGACACACAAACACACACACACACACATGTATTCATATATATCCCATCTATATAAGATTGGTTAATTCCAAGAAAAAAAAAGTCATTATATAGAGTTACTTCCTATTCAAAAGGTCATTATAGTATTAATATTTTTAAAAAGATTATTTAAAAATGCAGACATCAAAGCTGTTCAAAACAGGAAATAAATATATTTGAAATTTTTGTTTTGCAATTTCCATTAGTAGTTTATTTATTTTTATTTATTTATTTGTCAAACATGTACAAGATAGCAGGTATAGGTATAAACATAAACATAATCAAAGTGAATACAGATAGATGAGGACAATAGGAGAGTAGGACAGGGACGGTAGGCACGCAGACCTCTTAGGAATGGGGTGAGGTCGACAGTAGACAGTCTAAGGTTAAAGTTTTTTGGGTTTGGGGAAGAAACCACAGAGTCAGGTAGTGAATTCCAGGCATTGATCACTCTGTTGCTGAAGTCGTATTTTCTGCAGTCGAGTTTGGAGCGGTTTACATTAAGTTTGTATCTATTGTGTGCTCGTGTATTGTGGTGGGTGAAGCTGAAGTAGTAATTGAAAGGTAGG
>QLTV01003728.1:2439477-2457158 GCA_003457575.1 Thermophis baileyi | reverse complement strand
TGATGTCGAGTTGGCCACGCCCACCCAGTCACATGACCACCTGGCCACGCCGAGTGCACATAGGGACTACTCAGAGGGCTAAAAAAGTGATTTTTGACCAGTCCTCGCAATTACGATTGTCCTCACATTTTATGTTTTGCACCCTATCTTGTCACCGTGGTGAAGAGAAGCACTGCAGTTGTGAAATGAGTGACACGGTTGTTAAGAATGCTGCAATGGGCATAAATATGAGGACGGTCGTAAGTGCGAGGACTGGTCATAATTCACTTTTTTCAGCCCTCTGAGTAGTCCCTATGCACGTAGCCACGCCCACCCAGTCACATGACCAGCTAGCCATGCCCACCCGGTTACATGACCAGCTAGCCATGCCCACCCAGTCACATGACTACTAAGCCACGCCCCCAAATAAGCCACGCCTACAGAACCAGCTGTTAAAAATTTTGAATCCCACCACTGTCTAAAAGGAAGTAAAAAACATAAAAATGAAGGATAAGGACATTGAGTAAGTATTCTTACTTATATAGAATATTATAGTTACTGAATAAGTGCTTTTAAGACCAAACCATTCAAAAAATCAGAAAAAAATGTATTTGTCTAATTCAAATTACTTTTCATACTACATTAAGATCCATATGAGATAGAATTGCCTTAATATTAGATTGAATTTGAAAATATCATTGGCATAATTTGTTAAACATTCAACTGTGAAATTATTCTTTCCTTTCCAATCACTTTACTAGATTATGTACAAGAAGCTGTTCAACCAATATCAAATTATACAATAACATAATGTAACCCAAAGCAAACAAGACTCCCTAAAAGCATATGTGCAATATAAATTTATTTGATACAAGAAAACCTGTGACCTGTTGGGTCATCATTTCAGGGATATTCCCTTACCCTAACCGAGAAACAGAATGACCATAGGCAGATAAAAAGCATGCAGAGCGGGATTGACTTCTGACTTTTTGCCTCCTTCCCCATTGACTTTACTTGTTGGAAGCTGGCAGTAAGCATCAGAAATGTTCCTTCTTTCCAAGGCAGAGGGACTGGTAGAAAGTGTATGGGTGAGGAAGACTTACTTGAGCAACTTGCAAACTTCCCTGTCAGGTTCTCTATTGACTTTGTTCCTGCAAGCTTTCCACAAGCAAAGACGTTGCTAATGGAAAAGTGGCAAGAAGTGTTAGCAATCATATCAATTCATTCAGGCTTCTCCATTGATTTGTGGGAAGCTGTCAAGGAATTTTGGAAATGAGGATCACTTGACCATGGCTGATCAGAGCAGTACGCAGTGGCACTGAACAGCAGCAGCATAGTGGCGCTGAAGTGACCACATCTTTCCCAAATTTCATTCCCACAGGAGTCATGGGTCCTGGCAATCCATAAGTTCACCCATTTGAGTTACTCTGCTTCAATAATTGTTGCCCTATATCAGTGATGGCGAACCTTTTTTCCCTCGGGTGCCGAAAGCGTGTGCGCGTCCACAACCATAATTTAATGCCTCCCCACGCACCCCGCCCACCTGCGCATGGGCGCATGACCCCCCTGCACTACCCCACCCCCCATGCTTGCACGCACCCCCTCCTCTGTTTCCCGACTTCTGGTGGGCCTGGTAGGCCCGTTTTTCACCCTCCCCAGGCTCCAGGGGCTTTCTTGGAGCCTGGGGAAGGCGAAAACGCCCTCTCCCGCCACCCCGGAGGCCAAAAATGTCCTCTCAGAGACTCCGCGCGAGCCAAAAATCAGCTGGCCGGCGCGCACATGCATGCTGCAGCTGAGCTAGGGCAACGGCTCACGTGCCGGCAGATATGGCTCCACGTGCCACCTGTGGCACGTGTGCCATAGGTTCACCATCACGGCCCTATATCTCCAAATTTCACCAAACTAAAGGCTACAAATAATCAGACAAACACAAGAGTTTTAGTAGTATATGGATCATTTCTATTTACTGTCTTTCAGTTCCTAAAGTAATGCTGAAACTTTCTAGGGGTAATGTTTGACTGGCGAATTGACCATATTTTTCATACCATCATATGAGAAGTATTCATAATCTCTGTTGCTTTAAAACAGAGAAAGTGAGAGAATTATTTTGGAAACCTATGATACAATAGATGGCCGGGCTCAACAGTCTTCTGTTTAGCTTTTCATTTTTATTCTCTCCTTCTTAATATTGTCTCCAAAGTTTCACATCTAATTTATATCTAGCTTCCAATAGTGCCTGGGGACAAGACAAGATGATACAGTACCGTTAGTGCATTAGAGTACAATAAAAGGCAGTTTACAGTTTAAAGGTAATCCTCATTGATCAAAGCCTTCCGTGAAATAAAGTAGGACAGATTATTTTTCTAGGAAACAGAGGGTGGACACTGTTTCTGTTATTGATAGGAGTGTGTTCAGTAGCTGCTGTTAAATCTTCATCCAGAAAATGATGTGTATCTTGTTCACAGTCTACAACAGGTTCTCAGTATATAGGGATCTATGAGCATTTCTGACATTTTGAGAGCATGCTGAAGGTACTCTGACAAAATTGATGTCCTGGCAGATATGGTCAATTACCAAGCAATCCTATATTAGGAGGCAACCACCATCCTCCCCTAGCCTGTCAGGACAATCTCTATCTTCTCACCTTTCTTTTACTTTTCTGGAGATCAGAGAACAGCAATTTGCAAACAAAGCACTGAGCCAAGCCACCCACGACATTTTCTAAGACTCCTTCTGCAATTTTTGTGGTTTTGGAAATCATTATATTTGGCACCATACAAGAGATTATAATTGAGAATGGTCTATAAAATATTCAACCATTCTTTTAATTAAAAGGAGACTTCAAAAATTAGAGGGCCAAAGTCTAACAGATACCAAGCAAGGGACCACTGACACCTTAAGAAAACAAGAATAAACTTAATGGTTTTGCCTGGGTCTGCCTTATAGTCTTGCATATTGTTTCTCACATACACAGATGCTTCTGGGGTGCTTATAAGCAGCAGACAGAAACATATTCCTCTCAACGCATTGTTTACCTGCAACTGGCATTTAGTGGTGTGCTCTCCCTAACTTGAGAATAACTTTAATTCTTCATGAGGCATGAAGTATGTTGTTTCCCATCTCACAAAACAAGTGATTCTGGCAAACTTTGGCCCTGTTCCTCATTCCCAGTCTACTTAATGCTGCTTTGAGTCATTCAAAAATGGTATGAGCATCTCTTCTATTCCCTCATCACAAGTGATGTGAATTATCAGCCAATTGTGACTCCATCTGGAAGTTGGACTATCCATCCCACATTATTGCAGTTTGAAGAAGATCTACTGAAGCTATGGTCTTCTTTATCTAAAGCCTAAATGAAGTCTAAGTAAACTACATCCATAGCATTCCCTTGGTCCACTTATTGAGTCATATTGTCAAAGAACGCAATAAGATTTCCTTGACCTATTTTTAACAAATCCCTGCTGGCTTCTGGTAATCACCTTGTTTGTTTTTGAGTGCTTGCAAATCTACTATTTTATTGCCTTTTCTAGGTTTTCCCAGATATTGATCAGTACACATTAGCTTGCCCTGATCACTTGTCAGTCTTGTTATTTAAGCAGAAAAAAACTTGGCTGGTAGGACAGACTAACTTATGCAACTGTTGTTTGACTTAAACTTTTGTTACACCTTGTGAACTAAGGAAAAACACAAGACACTGGTTGTCTAGATGAGTTTTCCAACAGCCTGTTCTCTTAGGGAAGTCCATTACTAGAGCCTCACTGCTATGAAGAAAAGGTACAGGGAAGAAAAACATAGTAGGCTTTTCCCAGAGATAGTCTCATGCAACTTATGTGAAATAGTTTCCAAAATTCCCACCATTATTATATGTTTGATTAATGCATGATTAATTACAGGAGCAAGGAATTTTAACTAGCTTCACAATGGTGCTGGAGGAAGTCAGATTTTCTAAAAATAATGTAGGCATCTAATGTTCTTCATACTCCTTTCCTCATATTATTATATTATATTGATTGGTAATTTTGATATTATGTAAGCCCTGATTAGTACCATCATTTTAAATGGCCCAAAGCTAAAGAATTGCTCTCTCCAACACTAAAGCAGCCAATGCCACAGTAGAATGAAATTGATGCAAAATGTTGTTCCAAAGAAAGGGAAATAGCCTCTGAAGAGCAATCAACAGCACCACACTTATATCATAATTTGGCAAAGAGATACAATTATTTCTTTTATGAACACCTCTGCTACGTTATCACTGTGTTTTTTAAAATTATGCATTATTCAAGTTTTAAAATCTACAAAGTGGAAAAGTGATAGACTAAACCCCGCTCACTGTAGATTAATCTTCCACTAAAAATGGCACAATGGTACCATAATGAATTGGAATATGTCTATAGAACTGGTTTATAGAGATTCATTCAGAAGAGTAAGATTATGGTAATGAATTTTGTATTGTTCAGTTTCCATCCACTCTCAAACTTAACAACAACAACAACAACAACAACAACAAAAGTACAATGGCAGCTGAAATCATGGATCAACATTCTTAACCTGGCCTTAGAAAAGTTGGAAGCTATTACATTTTCTCTATGCCATACTTTTTTTCTATTGTTTTGACCATTCTAATTCAAGTTTCAATTATCTAGTGGCATTTTATTAATGTTTATCATGATTTCTTTGTTATTCTTTCTAAGATAATATATGTAATCCACTGCTCTTTTTATGCTCCAATAAAGGACCTGAAAAGTTGTTTATATGTCACAGCAGTCATAAAAGCAAAGGACAATAAGGATTTTCTTTTAATGAAAGAGAAAATATAGACCAGACATGGAAAAATAAAGCCGCTGTTGCTATTTTCCCATCATGCATTCAATAATTTCATATTTTGACATTTTAAAGGTTGCAATTGTTAGCAACGTTTGGAAGTCTTTGAAGGCTATATTCATAATTTGAGGAAGGGGATGGGCAATGCATATTACTTGTGGCATTTTCACCTTTATGGGATCCTATAAAATGTAACAGTTCACTTCTGGTTATTGAATGTGTGCAATTACTCATCTGTGGTCCAGCTAGGAGGTGGCATCTAGCCAGCTACTGTCATATAGATGAGCAGATCTGACAATGTTAGCATATGGATGGGAGGCCATTAGGAATTTCTAGGTGCCTACACTACACTTGGAAGTAAAAGAAGAAGAAAAATCATAGAAGACAATAAAAAGCCACTTCTATACTGTTGTCAAGAAAAACACTTGGAAATCATGAATAATTGAGCTCAGCTTCACTTTGCCTAAATCAATAATCAGCCAAGAGTTTGAAACATTATTTGGTAAATGATATCCAAAAAACTGGAACAGCAAGAGCCTTTCTAATAGACATCTGTCCATAAGATAAATTTAAATATAAGTTTAAATGAGACTATTGGCAATACACTGTTGAAGAAAACAATACATTGTTCAGTTGAAAGGTGGGACATTCATGAAAATAAGGTATCTACTTGAAATAAAATAATCTTCATGGATCATAAAAATAATGAACAGGTAGAAATGCATAGTCCTTCAGGACTTAATTAGTGAAAAACTATAAAAAGGAAACCATTTCAGATGATAAAGAAAAAGAAACTTAAAATAGAAAATAAAGAACACAGTGACTACAGAATTATTAATGTTTGTACTGCATTTTTACCTCCTAAATGCTGATTTAGTATATATTATTGGATACTAACCCTGTGGCATAATAGGCCAAATATATCCATTTAAGCACATTTACTGTGTCTGTGTCATTTCAAATCCCTAACAAAGTGCTGGGAGAATTCAGATTTGATCTGTTTTCCAGAAGACCTGGTTCAATTTGTCCATCTTCCAAGTATGTCAAAATAAAACTTTTATTTGGTTCAGGATTTGTATAAATTTCAAGGTCATGCCTACTATATAGAAAACCATCTTTGGCATTACATTGTTGATATAATTCTTAGAAATAATGACTTATGTCCAAATGTGTTGAAAGATTTTACAGTCCAGAAATAGATTGTTTCACACTCCTTGGTGTTTTTTTTTACGTTCCAACTATCTCCTCCATTTGCTCCAGTCAGAAACAATAAAATAAAATATTCTAAGCAATTATAAGAGGAGCATTTGATGGACAGTTCTGTTCCAAATAAATAAAAATACTAATTGATTTTCAGAAACAGAAATAGTCCCTCAAAAACTGGAAACCTATTTAAAATGCTTCAGAGATCCTACAAAGAAAATTACCAAGGTGACAATTAACTTTCAAGCAATTGGGAAATAACTCTGGGGCAAAGTTCAATAACATTGATGAACCCTTAAGCACAAAGGATTAAGTAAGAATCAATAAGACTGTATTTTTATTGGTTATTATGACAAACGCCAAATATATTCTAAAAAAAGCCTGATAAACATTTTAGAAAATCTTAGACTATGGTTTCTCTTTGTGCTGGGAGCATCTTAGAGAGCCATTTTGGTCCTGGTGGTTAAGGCGTCAGGCTAGAAAGCAGAAGACCATGGGTTCTAGTCCTACCTTAGCCATGAAAGCCAGTTGCCTGAATTTGGGCCAATCAGTCTCCCTCAGCCCAACTCACCTCACAGGGTTGTTGTTATGGGGAAAATAGGAGGAAGGAATATTAGAGATATTCACTGCCTTGAGTTGTTTATTAAAATAATAGAAGTGGGATATAAATAAATAAAATAAAAAACTATGGAAGGAATGGATAAGAATATTGAAAACACAATATTGAGTTACTGTACTGGGAAAAGTTTAGTTAAACTTCATTGGTTACAGATTACAAGAATTTGGTGTAGCAAAACACATAAGATCTTTATAAAGCTATGTATAAATGGAGAGAACTGCAGAAAAAGGTTTGGACTGAATATCCCACCTGCTCACATGAAAGAAAGGGCATTTTCTGAATATCTAAACTGCTGGCACAACTTTCAGGTAAGTTACTCTGTTTTAAAGGTTTTAAAGCAGGGAAGAGGAATGTTTAAATTATGGCTCTAATCTAGGCCACTAGACTGCCATTCAGTTACTAAATGGATACTAAAATTCTTCATAACAAGAGTGTAACTGTCACAATGAACATTTGGCCAGCCTGCTTGTGTTACAGCTGTCTTGAACTTTCTCTGAATGTGAAGCAACCATTTGGAGCAATTTTAGTGGAAGACATGGGGTGACTGAGAGCAATGAAGTTGATGTTTGAAGAGTTTGGAAGAGTCATTTCAAACACTTTTTCCCCTTGAATTCTACTGCTTTCTGCAGCCAAAAGATGTCATGATGTTATTGGAATGAAGCCTTTGTTTGGCCGTCCTTCAGTTGGCTTACCTGAATAAGGATAAAGCATCCTGTTCCTTCCTCTTGCTTTAAAAGCCAAGGCCAACATATTCAATTTAATGTGTATAGCCCAAGCTGGGGGGGGGGGAGAGCCTTTCTGTCCTATTGAATATTTATGTTGTTATCTTTATTATTTTCCTAAAACTAGATCCCTTTATTATATGCCAAGATACTGCTAGACTACAGTAATATACTATCCAATCTTTCTGGGTGGGCAGTAAGAGGCATGATAATTATTTTGAAGCATTTCTAGTCACATCTGAGGTAATTGAATGCAATAGTTATTGCTGAAGCTTTGCCTTTAAAAACAGCAAAAAAGGATCATTTATCTAGGATGAATAATGTGTTAACCATTCATTATGCACACACACACACACACACACATACACTTTAAAAAAAGTTACAAGCTTGTTGGTTACCAAGGAAATAATTTGGCACTTAGGAAGGAAGAGAGAATACAGCTTTCATATATGTATACAGAAATGCATTATATTGTCTGAAAATAAGCTATTTTAATTCCAGAATTTCTATTTAGCATTTTTTAGTCTTTGAAGTGGCTCACCATCTTGGTATTCTGTTCCTCTTACCCAGTGAAATCTCATGAAAACATGAAAATAGAGTTGAATAAACCCTATCTAAATCCCATAATTTCCCTTTGTTTACAATATACAGTTCTCACACATCACTCCTTCCTCCTTGATATCTTGTTCCGTCTTTAACTTTCAAGTACCATAAATCTTATAATCACAAGAGGCGAGAATCTGAAGGGAGCATATTGGAAATAAAGGGAACTGTAGTTCTATATCTGTCACAGATCCTTGAGAAATAGAAAAAAGATCAGGGAAGCATGACATTTATAAACATTTTAGGCCCGTGAAGAGGTTTATGTTGAATAGACATGATTATGACATTTGGTGGCAAGTTGAAGTATTTCTTCCTCTATGAAGATGAATAGAAAAACTGTTATTAGCTGATACTACAGCTTATTACACTTCTATAGAAAAAGTATTTGACATCTTTCAGACTTTCTGAATTTTTTGTGTATTTTTGCTGTTGAATGTTATGAGAACCTCATGTGGAGTTTACTGATATAAAAAGAGAATATAAGTTTGGTGTTTGTTTATCCAATAAGAAACATTCCTAGATGAAAATCTAGTTCAATCAATCTACTTAAAAGCAGTAACTTGGGCCAGTTACAGAGGTGGGTTCCTCCCGGTAGCGACCCACTGGTGACGTCACAGTGATGTCATGGATCCGGTTCGGTCGGTGCCGGTCCATGGGTGCCGCCATCTCTTTTTGGGGGATTTTTTTTTTTTTTGGAAAAAAATATTTTTGGGGATTTTTTAAAAAATGTTTCGGCACTGCGCATGCGTGCGCGCCCATGAGGCATGGCCACGTGGTGCGGGAGGAAGCGAACCGGCAGTGAGGTAAGTTATAACCCACCCCTGGCCAGTTATTATGAGTGCCTATACAGAAAAGCAGAGTAGCATTAGCAAAGAAACTCAAGAGCCATTAGCAGATGAAAGAGACACAACTGATATTCAGTCATGGAAACGGTAAGGGTATGAGAAAGTGATTCAAAATGGCCTCACTTGATTCTGTACGGTATGAGAGGGGCCAGAGGAAACTTTCACAGGCTTTCAAGATTGCTATTATAACCCACAACAATAAAATAGTATTCCAGTAGTACTTGCGGTTTCTTGATTTGGCTTACCTTCCAGAGGTGATTGTACTTCTTTAAACAATCTGAACTGATCTGACCAGTCATGCTATCTGTACATCTTTCAAACTTTGTTTCTGCTTATCACACCACTCAGATTCTAGAGGCACATCATGCCACTTTCAAAAGAAATTTCTGAAACCTTGATAAAAAAAAAAATGTCATTTGGTGCCTATCAATCTAGAAACTGTGACAAAGCTATTTCTAAAGCTCTAGGGCTTAACCTATCTATGGTAAGACATCTTGAAAAAGAAATTTGGGACCACAGTAAATCTTCCCAAGCAGAACCATCCTGTCAAAATCACTCAAAGACACAGTACAAAATCATCCTGGAAACTACTAAGAACGGAAGAACAAGGTCCAGAGATCTCCAGGCCTATTTTGCTTTAGCTAAAGTTAATCTTCAAGACTCTAACAGCAGAAAAACATTTTTGTTAAAAAAAAAAATATTGGCTTAATAGGAAGGCAGCAAAATGGAGTCTATGGTTCACTGGGAAGGACACTGATATTTTATCTCAAGTGTCCAAACTGCACCTGTCATCTATGGAATGATGACTTTTTGGGCAACTGGTATATTATTATATCTGGTGGAAACAAAACACTGCATTCCACAATAAGAACCTCACTGTTAAGCAAGGAGACGGTAATGTCTGCAATATGAAGTACTGCCTCAAGAACTGGGCAACCTGGCATCATTTAAGCAAGCATGAATTCTCCTTAATATCAAATAAATCTACAGGATATTATTAAGTCATCTATCCCAGTGCCAAAACATATAGTATAATAAAGATATTTTTTTTTCTTAAAATTTTGTTTATTATGAGCTGCTTTGGAAAAAAATCATTTTTCTTAATTTAAAGGGAAAGTCTTTGAAATACAATTAGTTTGAAATGAAAATGATGACTGACCTTTCTTTTGGACAGCATACATTAAAAGGGAAGCGGTGATAATAGGAGTGCTGTATATAGAAAAATAATATTGATTTGGTGAATAAGTAATCATGTAGTGGTAACTACCCAGGATTCCAGATGAAATAATGATCTACTGGTTCAATTAAGTTTGAAGCTTCTGAAGAAAGGTAATGCCACTGAGGGCTATTGCAAACCGAGAACATTTCTTTTCAATGGATTCATTGATCCTTGGAGATATTATATCAAATATGGTGAATGAACTTCCCTCCGGGCTACAAGGATCTTACTGAGGTCCACTCCCTGTTACAAATCTCTTCCATATTGCACTGATATCCATCAAACATCCCTTCATCTACTCCAAAGTTTCAAATAAAAGGAAAAAGTTCTTACCACAGCTGTTCAGAAATAAAGATTAATTTCCAGGAATGAAGACGAATATACGTATCCTAGGATAATGTTGCAGGACCCAATCTGAGTCAGTCACCGTGACCAGAGGTTTAATCATCCGAGCTTTCGGACCCATGCTAGAGCCCGTTTTCAGGGAACTTCTCTTTAGCAAAGTGTGTGGAATTAATTTATTAATTAATTTCCACACTTCGTATATTTGTATATTTTAATATTTGCATTTTTTAAAACTGGGTTGCTTTTTAGTTTGTTTTGTTTATTATTTTAAAGTTTTAAAATTAAGTAGATTAAAATGCAGTAAATAAACATATATAGACTAAGGTTTAAAGAAAGCAGTCTGTGTGTAGAAATTATGAAGAATTGAATATTGGTGTCGTAGATAAGGCACCAAAACTGGAAATCAGGGGATTGTGAGTTCAGATCCTGCCTTAGCCATGAAAGCTACCTGGGTGACAATATTGGGCCAATCACTCTCAGTCAACCTACCTCACGGGATTGTTGTTGCAGAGAAAAGAGAAGGAGGAAGGAGTATTAGGTATGTTTGCTACCTTGAGCTATTTGTAAAAATAATAAAGGTGGGGTACAAACAAACAAATAGATGTAATGTGTATTTAAATAAGACATAGAGATGCAATTTATTTATTTTCCTCTATCTGAGCATTATTTTCAGTTTCAATTTAGCACATCTCTACCAAAAACCTTTCCACAATCTGCAGTCTAATTACTGCAAAATATGAATAAAACAGGGGGGGGGAAATAACCGGTCAATTAACAACTTATTTTAGCAAGATTTTTTAAAGGGATTAAAATTAGGACAATTAGCCCTCGTGTGCCAACTAATCTTTATCTCCTGAAATTGCATGAAGAAGTTATAAACTTATTTCCCACTACCCAATTACTTAAGCAATAATTACAAAAATGTTAACAATTGGGTGACTCTTTAATGGCCCAAAACAAAAGACCACAAGGTTTTGTTGTGTTTTGGTTTTTTTGCTCCGTGCATTATAAACTTGTCATTTTTGAAACATTATGAATGTGCAGGGCATACTCCATTACATTTATGAATTCATTAAAAGCCTTTCAAACTAGATAACATAATATAAGAAAGATCTGAAGTACTCCATAATTAAAGCTGTTAAATTCATAATGGTCTAGCAGTATATTTGATAGTTTGCTACCGGTATATACATTTATGCATAAAAATGTTGGGTAAATAACACTTCCATTTCATTTTTCTAACCCCTGGGATTTCACAGCATTCAGATGGAAGTGTTCATCACTACAATAAATTTATATTTTCATTCTTGACTGCTGCATTCATTCATTCTTTTCCTTTCTTTTCCTTAAGGATAGGTAATATAACTCTATTCTGACAATTATTAAATGCTCACAATTTGATTTATTAACCATGCTAAGATTTAAATGTAGCAGTCAACTGTTCACTTCCTCAGAAAACTAAATATTCTAGTTCTAGTTGATGAAATATCAAAATGTCTATATGTTGTTTTCATTTTCCTCTGAAGTTCAAGCCTGCCCACCCTCTTCCAAACAGAGTTCAACCAGTTTCAGCTTGCAGAATAAGAACAAGGAGAGCTGGAAATGAGATATCAAACAAAACAAAACAAACCAACAAACAACCCTTCCAATAAAACAACAAAAGTGTGGCAGTTATTTAGTCTTTTCAGAGGCCTATTTTGTTATGCAAAGAAAATACCGTGTTTCCAAGACTATTAGCAATAGAATCAAACATTTTTTCAAGCTAAAATGTCAGGAAATAGCACTTTACCTGTATATGCATTATAAACGGCTATTATTGGCTTACAGCTAAGATGTATAGGAGACTTCAGTTCCTAAAATGAGATTGGCCTCTTCTTCCCCTCCTAGGCCACCCCAGAATTCATTGCATGGTCCATGAACAGATTTGGAAGGTAACAGGAAGGCCTGCAAGCAAAAAATTATTCAATAGGCAAATGTGATTTGATCCAAACAGAAAGATAAGTTGATGATTTTCATTGGCAGAAACCTGTTTTTCTCCTCTGTTAACCTTCTTTTTGTTAGAAATCTGTTTGCAGGAAATACTGGTAGATGTTTATAATGCCATGGAAGATCAGCAATGTGCTGTTTCATTCTAAGTTTGCATAATGCTCAGAATTCAATAGAAGAGAGTATCTGTAGCTCAGGTTGAATTCTGGAGTTCTTTGTGCTCTCTGAGCTTCGTTATTTGTTTGCAAACATTTCATTGCCCATGTGGTTTATCATGACAAAAGCTCCTTAATTTCAAACACATACACAGACTGAACCATAGTTTAAATGGAAAAACTATTGGAATTTTAGATCAAGCAAAATCCCACAATGCTAGGGAATTCCTGGAAGCTTGGCATTCAGACAAATCAGCTATCAATAGACCCATAGAGATAAACCACATTTATAGATTCAAAAGAGACAGTAGGAAAACCTAAGAAAACAAAAAGACTAGAGCACATCCCCTCTAGCTGCCAGCAATCAGATAAGCAGGGATGAACACCAGACAAACAATGAGGCACAAAATAATACTTTAATCAAGAAACCACTAAGGAGGAAACTACTTTCCCACCAAAACTGGCAGGGCAAGCTACTAAAGTACAAATAAACTGACAGCAAACCCCACGATCATTCCTACTGATGATATTATCTAGTTGGGGAATGAAATACCTGCAGCAAACAATTTGTCAGCTCTTTGAGATAGTCCAGGAGAAAAACAAACCATAAGTACAAATACTGCCCTTGTTGCAAGGTTACCATAACAGAATCTTGCAAGTCGGAAAGCATTTCTCTCCCCCTTTACTTTTACTTCTCAGAAAACTAGGGAGAGTCCCCTCTGAGAGGCTTTCCATGTCTTTTTTTCCATATGTGGGCTGAGATACCTTTTGCATTAAGGTTGTAGCTCTTTTTTGCAGCTCTTCTTACTGTCTCCCAAGATCATTCCCACATACCATTGTGCAACCAAGCACCAAGAACTACATGGTGTTCAAAATCTCCTAAAGCAAAGTTAGGCAACCCAGACTGGAAGACATGCAGCCTCTAATCTCCAATTCGTGACCCTGAAGTACTCAGGAGTAGTAAAATGGCCAAGGTTGAAAATTGTCATTCCCTTCTGAAATCAACTGAAAAAAACAGGAGAAAACTGTCCATCTTGTGCTGTTTTATAATACTGCCACAGGTCAGGTGGCCAAGTCATACTGTTGACACAGGCGAAAGAACATACCTCTTTAAAATGTTATCTTTAATTTTAAGTATATGACTGTCAATCAAAGATATAAATAAACAGATATCGACAAAGGAAAATTAGAATTACAAATCAAAAATAAATCACAAAATTAATTCAATAGGAAAATATATTTAAAAATGCTGTATTTGGAGAGTCAGGGTAGATGGGGAATAATAGCTAATGCACACTGCCAAAATGTATGTATGAGTATATGAAGTATGTGGGTTGTATGCTCACTGCTGTATTTCACCAAAGGATGTGAAAACTCACAGTGGAGCATTTTAATCTGAAAAACAGAGACTGCCAGTGAAAACAAGCACAGCTTCATCACCTTCCACCTCACTGCTCACCAATCCTTTAAGCTTTGCTTGTTTATTTTATGGAGTCCTTGGTGCTCTCTTAGCTTGAGAGCATCAAGGACTCCATCGTACAACCCTGAGCTACATGTATTCTATTTAGTTTATTTTTACTGTCTTCAGAAAATATTTCATTCTCACTTGTATGTTTGCTTGCTTCAATGGAGCATAGATGCAGCCTGTAAAAAAAGGCAAGACTACACACTTAGATGACCATGGAATAGAAAAAAACAGATAGCTGAAGGTGAGAGTTGTAAGTAGCCATGCTAGGATGGCCAGCACGACTGAAGCAAATTCATTACGAATTAATTGCACCTACATCTTCAAAAACAACTTACCACTGAATATCAATCTGGAGGGCCTGTGGCATGGCAAGGCGATCATTTCCATGCCCATCTTCTAGGCTGAGTAGAAGTGTCTATTTGTGCTCTTTCTTCTCCATTTCCTGAAAATCATTGTCTTTGTAGCTACGTTTCAGTCCTTGAAGACTGCAAGTTGCTCACAGAACAATTGGATATGAGAGTTTGAGAGGAAGGGGTTTTTTTTTCCTTCTGGGAAAAATGTATATGATGGAGAGAAAAGAAAAATCTCTACTTGTTTGATTTCTGTTTCAGCTAATCCTTGGCTATACAAAGAATGAAATGTGTGGGTGAGCACAGCAGCAACCCCTTTCATTGCAAAGAAACCAGTACACAAGGTGCAGCTGAAGAACAGTGCCCCAAATTATTACTGTGTCATTGTGAGAAAGCTTTGTGTTGACTGTAGTATGTGGATATGCAATTTGGTTTTAGCATGTACAATAATTTTATAATCTTTACATTATTTGCATGACTCACAATGCACAAAGCACTCTCAGGGAAGTGTGCTAAAAATATTACAGAATGTATTTACATTTTTCCCCTAAAAGTTGTTCTTTTCTTTTTCAAATGTCATTAATATGTTGTTATTGTTTTGAACTGCTCATAATTAACCCCTTTTTCCCTTTCTTCAACAGCTATCAAGGAGATTCAACACAAGATCATCCATCTTATCTCGCAAAGATGAAGTATTGAACAGAAGCAATTAATAGCATTAGCTACCAAAAAGTTCTAATATAAACAAACATTATTTGCATTAATAATGACAATAAATCTGTGGGCGTAGTAACAAAGCTAAAACTTCCTTCATAGAGCAAGGCATTGAATATATCAAACCATAGTCCCTTGTACTTCAAAACAGAATGGTGTGACAGATGGAAAGAACTGTAGTTTGCCAGAAACAGCAAGTTACTGTACAGATTCTAAGCGGAAGAAGTGATGAGAGCCACCTACCTTGGAAAAAAAATCACTGCCATCAAAAACATTTGAGACTAAGACCAAGCCAAGAATAAATCATTTAATAGTTTTTTGGAAGCAAAGCTTGAGCCCATGTTCCAAGACAACAATGCTCAAAGCTAGGAAATAAAAACTAGGAACTGTGCACAAAAATGGATCCTGGAAACAGCTATGCGTAATACCATAGTGAAAAATTATTAGGTGTAAGGTCCAGTACAATGCTGAAGTTGAAGGTTAATGATACAAAGACAGATTAGTGCCAAGGACTGGGTGACTGCAGACACCTGTGAGTTCTTATGATTTAATAGATATGCAATGCAAAATACTACTTCAGCCCCCCTCCTTTTTTTAATTAAGAAGTACATTAAAGTGAGAAACATGAACAGTTTCAATTTTTTAGCCTCATGTGGCAAGCAAACTAATTGCATGGCATTCCATTGTGAATTCCTCCCTTGTCCCAAGAGCAGATAACACAGCTAAACCATTTGCCTTTTAAATTTGCAAGATGAGAGCTTCTCTTCTTCTGTGCTCAAGATTTCAGTCTAAAGTACTTCTAAACATATTTACATATTATGAAGTGAGCTTAATTTATGTGTTCATTGTAACTCCACCTATTTCCTAATTTTAGAGTTAAGGAAGGGCTCATATAGATTAAGGACAGTTGTCTCTCATTGTCAGGCTGGGCGATGTCTTTCCCTTGGCTGCAAAACTTTTGATAATTATAATCTCATGTCATCTTCAAGAACTTTCTGCATTGAGTAAAAATATCTCAATAGCGCATGGGTGTCAAACTCGATCGTGTCATGTGACATCACGTGACGTATCATGATGTTTTTTGCCTTTGCGGAGCTGGGGTGGGTGTGGCCTGTGCATGATGTATCCGACCTGTGGGCTGCCAGTTTGACACCCCTGCTATAGCGCCACACTTTTTGAACTGTAACACAACTCTAGGAATCATGCCCAACAATGCTCTTATTCAAAGTCACCCTCAAACCATCAATACTTTGGCAATACAAACAATACCCAAGTCAACTCAGGTTTACTGGACCACATTGTTCTTTATTAAAGTCATATATCTTCAACAGTTGGAGCTGTTTAATCCATTTCAGTTGCCAACCACTTCAATTCTTCTGTATTATTCTTCAGATAAGCCTATCTTCCAAAGGTAGCCTATCTATGGTCTTTCTTTCCTTTCCCATACAAACAAAGTACCTTTACTCTCCTTATCAACAAAGCTAGCACAGGCTAGCAGACTTGTTTGTTTGGAGGTCTATAGAAAAGTTTAGCCAAATATAGAGAACAAGTTTGGATGGAACCTGGGAGAGGAAGAAGCATTTATGGACTCAAACAGGCAGTAGAATCTGAAATTGAAATTAATCAGGTTCTCACCTATGGAGCATTCACAAGTAGCAAGCGTTTTGAGTATCTACTCCAAACAAAAGTTTTTTATGAGCAAAGGCAGCACCATTGCAAAATTGTAGTGAAGTAGAACTTTGAAATTAAGTAACTGGAAAATATGACATATTATTTTTGGATGCAAGCTGAAAGATAAGAAAATAAAGGCTTCTTCATTAGCAAAAAGGTTAGTAACATGCTGATAATATTTTAAATAGAAGAAATATATATATATTCCCCCAAAATAAGACATCCCCTGATAATAAGCCCAATCGGGCTTTTGAGTGCATGGCAATAAGGCCAAGTGCTTATTTCAGGGTTCAAAAAAATATGACAGGGTCTTATTTTCGGGGTAATAAACACTATATATAGTGTTTGCAACTATATATAGTGTTTGCAATTCTCACATTGCTCCTAGAAGCACGAGGCTGAAGACACAAGCCTGATAATCAGCCTGAAGATGACGAATGAGACTTCGTCGAAACGTTGCAATGACATCTCCAACTTCACGCGGGAGAAAACCCGAATAACCACAGACCTACATATATATATCAGGCTTGTGTCTTCAGCCTCCTGCTTCTAGGAGCAATGTGAGAATTGCAGCTGTTTCTTCCTTTTAACTGCCAGTGGGGTTTGAACTGATAGGGTGGGGGCTTGGCTGTGTTCTGATTGGGTGGAGGTGTGTTGGGATTGGTTGGGGGCTTGGCTGTGTTCTAATTGGTTGGGGGTCAGTTTGCTTCCTGTATGGATTAGAGGGGGTTGGAGTGGTTAATGATGCAGCTGCAGTCTGGCTTCTCGGTTGTGGTCGTGACTCAGCAGTATGGGCTTGTGCTTGTTTTTTGCGTGGGTGTTTTGTAGTGGTATCCTTTGTGGTTTTCGTGAGTGTCGGTCTGGTGTCATTCTTTGTGTTATGTACATGTTTGTCAGTAAGTGCAGGTTTCCAAATGGCTGGTAGGCGGGAGGGGTCATCTCGTTTATTCATGCTATGTGGGCGTTTTTCTATCTCTATGG
>QLTV01003728.1:2411531-2437453 GCA_003457575.1 Thermophis baileyi | reverse complement strand
ACACGTGTCCCTAACACAAAGAATGCCACCAGACCCACACTCACGAAAACCACACAGGATACCACTACCAAACACCCATGCAAAAAACAAGCCCAAGCCCATACTGCTGATTCACGACCACAAACGAGAAGCCAGACTGCAGCTGCATCATTAACCACTCCAAACCCCTCTAATCCATACAGGAAGCAAACTGACCCCCAACCAATTAGAACACAGCCAAGCCCCCAACCAATCCCAACACACCTCCACCCAATCAGAACACAGCCAAGCCCCCACCATATCAGTTCAAACCCCACTGGCAGTTAAAAGGAAGAAACAGCTGCAATTCTCACATTGCTCCTAGAAGCAGGAGGCTGAAGACACAAGCCTGATAATCAGCCATCACAAACCACTCCAGTCCCCTCTAATCCATACAGGAAGCAAACTGACCTCCACCCAATTAGAACACAGCCAAGCCCCCAACCAATCCCAACACACCTCCACCCAATCAGAACACAGCCAAGCCCCCACCCTATCAGTTCAAACCCCACTGGCAGTTAAAAGGAAGAAACAGCTGCAATTCTCACATTGCTCCTAGAAGCAGGAGGCTGAAGACACAAGCCTGATAATCAGCCTGAAGATGACGAATGAGACTTCGTCGAAACGTTGCAATGACATCTCCAACTTCACGCGGGAGAAAACCCGAATAACCACAGATCTACATATATATATATATATTGCTGAATAACAAACAACTTAGGAAGGCAATAAAAAGTACTGCATATCATCAACACTAAAAGGCCAAATATTGTAGCTGCAGTCAGAATAACGGGCAGAAAGATATCAGTCTACAAAAATGACACTGGCAAGTAATAAAGAAAATAATGAGATACCTGAAGGTCATGCTTCACAAGAAGCCAAGAATACTATGGTAGTGCACACAGACCTGAGACTAATTGGTTTTGTGCTCAAATTGAGCTAGTGTCACAAAGGACTATAAATCCACCACATGATACCTATTTCAGCTCAGAAAAAGAATCATTATCTGGGCTTGCCTTATCCTCAACAGAAGCAGAGAACATTGTTGGAGCCTCATACAAACTAAAATCAATGTGGTTGTCACATTTGCTGATGCTGGATTTAATGTACATAAGCCTATTCTGGAAGACAACCAAGGATGTATCAAAGTAGTGCAGAAAAAGAGACTAAATCCATGTACCAAACATATCAATATCAAATGTGATGTCAAAGATTTCCAGAAACAAGGAATGATGGAGATCCAATATTGCCCTAAGAAGGAAATGGAAGCTGAAGTGCTAATCTGGCCACTATCCAATGATCATCACTAATATCTTAAGAAGAATATAAATCTTCAAATGTAATCTAATTCCTGATGAGATGAAATGTTGGAGAAAAATGCCATATATGCATATTATTATAACGCCACTCAATTTTTTCATGTCATAAGGTCCTAACTGAAACTTATCTATATGGCTATAGTAATGTGAATTAGACAGATTTTATAACCAATCAGGAAACCTGGTTGGAATTCAGTAACTAATTTAATGTTGTTGCTGCAGCAGTTAACTGGATAGATCTTGCCTTCTCTCTAGGAATTTGATGTGATCTGTGTATGGCATTTACCTTTATTTTGTTCCACAACAAAACCTATGAGATCTGTTGGGCTGAGAAAGATGGGCCAAAATCATTCCGTGAATTTCTATAACTGAGAAAAGATTTCCATTTGAGTCTTTCCAGTGCTGGTCCAAAACCTTAATCATTGCAAGCTCCCTATTACTACTCTTTTTTTTTTCCCCAGCTGAAAGAAGCAAAATATATACAGTATTGAACATAGTACATAGAACATAGAACATAGTACATAGTCATTGACTTATAACATTTTGTTTACTGACCGTTCAAAGTTTAACAGCACTGGAAAAAAAAAAGACATGACCTTTTTTCACACTTATGCAGTAATTGCAGTATCACCATAGTCAAGAGATCAAAATTCAGATGATTGTCAATTGACTCATATTTATGATGATTATAGTGTCCCAGAGTCATGGGATCACCTTTTTCAATCTTCTGATGAGCAAATTCAATGAGGAAATCAGATTCACTTAACTGCGTTACTAACTTAACAGCTGCAGTGATTTACTTAACAACTATAGCAAGAAAGGTGGTAAAATGGGGCAAAACTCACTTAACAACTGTCTTGCTTAGCAACAGGAATTTTGGGCTCAGTTGTGGTCATAAGTCGAGAACTACCTGTATTTCTATTTGGGGTCAGTGTCTAATGCTGGTTGTTCCCAAATTATTGATTTTGGATGTGTTTCATTTTTTCATTTCTTTAATATTCTAGTAAATTCTTCTGTGATAGCCAATTTGTTGTAGTAGTTAAGGTTCTAGAATAGAAACTGGGAGACCATGAGTTCTAGTCTCCTTTTAAAAATGAAGCCAGCTGGGTAACCTTGGGCCAATTACTCTTTCTCAGCCCTAGGAAGAAGGCAATGGCAAACTACTTCTGAAATCTTGCCAAGAAAAGTGACTTTTCTAGGCTATTGCCAGGAGTCAAGACTCCTGAATCAAAGGCATGCAACATGCACAAAAATACTTCTACAGGTTGTTTAATGACTGCTTTGTTTGGTGATCATTTGCATTACAACAGTGATGAAAAAGTGACCATGCCTCACATTTATGACCTTTGCAGGTCTGTAAAATGAGAGAAAGATGAGGTACTATCATAAGCACAGTCTGAGTTTCACTTAGCATAGGCTTCATTAACTGCCACGTTGCCAGTCCTAATTGTGATTGCTTATCAAGGACTACTATATTCAACTCAAAGAGCCTAAGATTCTGCAAAGAAATCATAGCAATCAGCATAGTATGCAATTTATACTGCCAAAAAAAATTATATTAATATGTATCTCAGCGCATGGGAACCCAAGCCAAGGCCTAAATGAACATGATTACTCTAGTTTAACATAAATAGATGGACAGAAACAAATTATCAAACATTTGATTTTATTTAAAAAACTGAACTGTTACAAATCATAGAGGACTTGCCAGGGGTGGGTTCTAACTTACCTCACTGCCGGTTCACTTCTTCCCGCGCCGCGTGGCCGCGCCTCATGGTTGCGTGCATGCTTCGCATGCACGCGCATGTGCAGTGCAAAAATTAAAAAACAAAACAAAAACAAAAGCCAAAAATAAGATGGCAACACATGTGCAGTGCCGGAAACTCGGCTTCTGCGCATGCACAGAAGAAAAAATAAATTTAAATTTTTTTTAAAAAAAAGATGGCGGTGTCCACGGACCGGCACTGACCGAACTGGATCCGTGACATCATCATGACGTCACCAGCGGGTCGCTACCGGTTCAGGCGAACCGGTCCTAACCAGGAGGAACCCACCTCTGGGACTTGCCAATACAAAAAGACATGTAACTTACTTCATGCCAAGGAAGGTGCAATTATTGTAGGAAATATGTCATATTTTCATGCATGCTATTGCCTTAGATTGTTAGAATACTTTGGGACCTCTGTGTCCTATTGCCAAACATTTTTCTTTAAGTGACCCAGAGTTATCACTAACATATGTTCTTTTTTCTATTGAGCAATGATGCATAGTATTTTTAAGCATTCCTTAAGAAAGACAACTTCGGGCGAACCGGTCCGAACCAGGAGGAACCCACCTCTTACATGCAGATCCTTTGTTCCAGATGAAAGGAGGAAAAAGAAGGAAAATTTTCAGTACAAGATGGGGTTGAGTAAGGGAGAAAAGTAAAGTCACAAGAAAAGGGGAGAAAATAGAACACTAAGACAAAGAGGTTGGAGATAAAATGGGAAAATAAGTAACTGAAAAGGAAAGAAATAACTCTGTTTAAGCATTACAGAGAGGTTTAAATTCACCAGGCAAATGGCCAGTTCTAAGCTACAGCTAATTTTCAAAATCATCCATATTTTTCAGCACTGGTGTCTGCTGTGTATTTGTCCATTCCCAATGCATCTTCTATTGTCAGCAAACTGAAAACAACTCTCCTCCCTCCCCAAAAAAGAACAATTTATGGTAAATTTGGGAACCCTCATTTTTGTATTAGCTCAGTATGCTATAGAACATTCTATTGTAGTTACAATTTAATTAAACATAGCATTTAAATATGTCATCCTTTCTATTTATGCTATGCCAGTAATTTATGGGTTTCCTTTTACCTTCACTTCCTGCAAATTTCAAACACTCCAGAGTTGATATGGTGCGGTATACACAAAGAAAGGGAGAAAAAATATCTGTTCTATTGCTAAATGTAATTCTGTCTTTGGATACATATTGGGACTATAATTATATATCTGCATGTGCATATGTATACAATTTGCATAGATTAAGTTTAAAAATATGATTCATAATATTCATAGTTGAGAAATACTCAACAGAATTTCTTTCCTCTTACATTCTTTTCTACTAAAGAGAGAAAGAAAGAAAAAAGAGCACTTTCAATAAAAGCTTTTTTTTTTTCAGAAAACACCAATTTTCATAGCATATATTTTAAAACCATCCACATTCTGCTAACCATAGAGCAGTAATAAACATCTGAGCATAATAAGGGGGGAAAACCCCTCTAGAGGCTTTTGCACCCCTAATAGCACCATAATGGCCAGTCCCCATTATGGTACTCAAATTAATTCTCGAACGAGAATTCATTATTTTGTCCCCTTAAACCAATTCAATTATTCTGAATTATATCTACATTTTTGAAATATCCTTTGTAATCCAGATTTTAATAGTAGTAAATTATAACATATTAATAAACTGTTCAAAAATCAGAAGGAGTCTGGCAGCACCTTTACAGACTCACACATTTAAAAAACCATAACTTTATATGAATGACAGCTGACTTCATCAGATGCAAGGAATGGCAAAAATGATTTGACTTTAAATAGGGACAAAGCAGAAGGAAAATTGAGGTGGGGCATTAGAAAGGCAAGTAATGCAGGTACAGGTTCCATGTGAGAAAGATTATAAGTAGCTTGCCATTTAACAATTTAAAAAACCCACTGCATTTGTTAAGATTAATATTATGTCCCTGACCAAATTTCATCATTTGGGGAAAAATAGCCATATCTCTTAATAAAGAATCACTTACATTTGCATTATTAGTTGTAAATCCAAATAATTCTAATAAAACCTATTCCAGGATTGCTTAAAAATTGTACATAGTATTTAATAGTTATTATAGAATATTATCAAAGAAAATACAAGTAGTCCTCAACTTACAACAGTTCATTTAGTCACTGTTCAAAGTTACAACGGCACTGAAAAAAATGTCTTATGACTGTTTTTCACATTTACGACCTTTGCAGCATCCCCATGATTATGTGATCAAAATTCAGATGCTTGGCAACTGGTTCCTATTTATGACTGTAGCTGGGTCCCGGGGTCACATGATCAAGCAAACTCAATAGTGAAGCCAGATTCACTTAACAATCAGGTTACTAACTTATCAACTGCAGTGATTCACTTAGCAACTGTGGTAGTAGTGGGTTGTAAATCCCGTCACTACCGGTTCGCTTGTGCGCGTGCGTGACACTTCTGCGCATGCGCAGGAGCGTCCCAGGCGCGTGGGCGGAGCCTCCTGCCACCACAGAACTGGACCGAACCGGGAGCAACCCATCACTGAACTGTGGCAAGGAAGGTCTTAAAATGGAGCAAAACTCACTTAACAAATGTCTCACTTAACAACAGAAGTTTTGGGGCTCAATTGTGGTCGTACGTCAAGGACTACCTCTATTGAAACTCAGAAAAAGAAAATTGACCAATTCCTTATTTACCTCTTTAAAAATTGAAAATAATTTTATTTAGTATGATTTCTATACAATTTGGATTATAAGTGCTCACACTGAAAGCACAAAAATCATAGTTTACATTTTGATAATTATCAAAAATTAATATTGCTATGTAGCAGAGAGGGGAAGACTGATTATAAGTATTGCTTACCATATAATTTTGTATAATCATTTTCTAAATTATAAAAGCAAATTGCTAAATATAAAATAAAACAAATCACATCACCAATCGCTTTTGGATAATTGGTCACTTTACAATATTAATCAAGAGTAAGGAACCACACATTCATTTTAATTATTCAAACTTGCACATTTGAGTTGTATATCAATTGTATAGAAAGAGTTTTGACCTTTTGAACACTGGTATCCAAGAAAACTCATGAGAATACCATGGACAGCCAAGAAGACAAACAACTCAGAACCAATCAATCTAGAGTTTATATCTGAAGCAGAAATGATCAAGCTAAATTACTGTGTTTTGTAGACATTATATGAAGACCCAGATACCTTGATAAGTTCACAATATTGAGAAAAGTGGAAAGAAAATAACCTGCAGCAAAATGAGTGGCGCTTGATTGCAGAAGTGATTGGTACAACACTGGGAGGCATTGAGGGCTGAGTTGGGGGCAGATTATCCTGGAGCTCTATCTATGTTGTCACTAAGAGATGATGGTATATAAGGTAATTAACATTTACTTCATGTAGTTAGGTTTTTATTAATACTTTTAATATAATATCAGTATTCAACAATCTCGTTTAACTGTAAGTTTCCACAAGTTTTCTCATTAACTTCAAACTTGTGATATTGAGCATTGCCCTTCGTCATGAGATACTTTCTAGCTTCAAATTCATAGCTTTTACTGTTGTTCCATTAAATTTATGCTTCAGAAGTAAAAAAAATATTAAGCTCTTTCAGGGTTCGAAACGACTTTTGAAAGTTTTTTTTTAAAGATTTCTGTTGGACTTTTATCTGTGGGATCTGCATAGCTGTTCTGCATATTATAATATTTCTCTTCTGTCAGCAGTTTCACTTCTTCAGATGGAAAAGGGGCTTTGGGAATGGCAATCAGAAACTTTTGTTCCATTTTTTTCAGTTTTGTCTAAGGTTGTCTGTGATTTAAATTGTTCCAGTCAGTATGGTAATTAGTCTTCATAATTAGGATTGGTCATTGAAAAATCAGGATCAGTTTTCTAACACAATATAATATTCTGATTTAGTGAAGCATTTACAGGCATTAAATATTTATCATTATTCAGTTCATAGAAGTTATGTCTTCTACAAGAAAAACTGTATTTATACTGTATTTAGAACTGTATTTATGTGTTTATGCTAATTGGGTCTATTAAGCTGAACAATAGAATAATAGAGAGAGAGAGAGAGAGAGAGAGAGAGAGAGAGAGAGAGAGAGAGAGAGAAAAAAAAGAAAAAAAGAGAGAGAGAGAGAGAGAGAGAGAGAGAGAGAGAGAGAGAGAGAGAGAGAGAGAGAGAGAGGAGGAGGAGGAGGAGGAACCCAGAGCAAAACTGATTTCCAGGAAATAAGGAATAGGAAGTGGGCTTCTTAATGTCATCATAAATCTTTTTTTTAAAAGAAGAATTAAAAATCAGCAATAGGCTTTATAATCTATTAATTTAATGTTCCCTCCTCCATATTTGAAAACCTTTAAACAGCAGAAACCAATAATATATTGGAACGTCCTGTAGATATTTGCGTAGTTTAGAGTATAATCCATTTAATCATGTTCACAAATTGTTAACCTAAGGTACAAATATATGTAAATCCAAGATGGAGCAGTAGGGGACAATTTGTAATTGGGATGGCACAAAAAAATTAATTTGTAACATGAGCTAGTGTCCCATTAACTGACAGTAACTATTCACAAAACAGTTAATGGGTTTCCACTTTTTCACATTGATGAGCTGATTTAATTTTTTTAAAATAAATTTTTTTTGTTCTTATGTCTCGTTGTTGTTAACATGCTGGTTAGTTTCTCCATTTGGTTGCTTGCTAAAAATAATGCAGCTGAAGCCAATGGGTTGGCTTTATGGCTCATCATGGCAGATATATTCATCATTAGCTATTATGCTGAGGTGATATCCAGAATGATATTTCTAGCATGTCTATGCAAATTCTAAACTCACTAAATAGGCATGTTTCCTTACATTTAAATAGAGGCTTACATACCAGGAGGCTGTTTAATTTGTTTCTTGGTTAGTTTAAAAGATTTGTATAGCCACACATCTTAAAGCCCAACTCTGAGCTAGTTCACAACAACAATAAAACCACAAAACCATAAAAACTTTAAAAACTTTTATTAAATTAGTTAAAACTTTTAATATAATTAAAAACCTGGCACCTCAGTTATCTTCCTGGAATGCCCCAACAACCAGCCACAAGATAGCATCATTCTACCCCAATTTCTTGTTTCATCTCAAAATAGTGATATTTTCTTCAAACCCCCTTCACCAAATTTTGATAATTCTAAGGGTTGACAGTTCTGGCATATCATATTAAAATGAATGTATTGAACCTCCTTTCATAAAAATACATTTTATTTAATGTTTAAAGAATTTCCATTAATGTAATTTCTTAACTGTTCATCTTTTATTTTCCTGAAAACGTCTTGATGTCTAGTATGCTTTAACGTTGTACAACATCATAGTTGAAATAAATGCTTCTTAAACAGAATCTACCAATGCTAATAATTGCTGCAAATTTTACTTAAAGATTAAATAGTACTTAGAGATTGCTTAGAGATATTCTTTTTCCTTATATGTAGGCAATTTCCATTAACCGAGAAGAATTTGTTATATTTAAGTGTCATTCAGATCAGACACCAACATATTTTAAAACACTGATATTGTTTATAGGTGAATCACATTATGATGCAGTCTGTTTTTCATTTTTCTTTAACTAAGAAGAAAATTAGAGCAGGATAAGAGGAAAACAGCAAATTGTAGAACTGTTGATCTGGTAAATGAAATTGCCTCTGGGGAGGTGAAAAGCAAGTGTTTTGGAGTAATATCTCATGTCTTTGTTGCTCTGAAACATTTAAATGCTCATTAATGTTGTGCTGTTTACTAGTAAAAGCTCTTTTGTTTTAGGGTTTGTTTTCTCTTAAGCATTCCTTTTCTGAATTGCAGATTAAACTCATGACAAAAGATGAGAGGATTTTACAAGGCAGCACTTGGGTAAATAGAAGATAAAGGATCAAAGTGAAAAGTGTACATCACATGGGACTTATAATTATAAATTGGTGGAATTCCACCAATATCTCAACTTGGAAATGGCCTTGCAGTTTTTCTTGTCTTAGCTTGCCTCCTATTGGAGTGCTGCAGTAACATGAGGAAGAAACCAGTGCTTAGAAGTCACAAAGCATGGCACATTTCCCTGGGATGGATAGGAAGATGTTTTACAAAATTAGAGTTCTGCGCAAGAACATCTATGGAATTTTGGATATGCTACTCTTTTTTTCTAACATGAATCTAATATGTTAGGAATTCCTTATTATCACTTGTTATTTCAGAATAATACACAAACCATAGTTCTCTGTTCGGTTTTATCTTCTAAACCCTCTACACCAGTCTTTCTCAATTTTAGCAACTTTAAGATGTAGGATTTCAGCTCCCATGCTGGCTGGGAGAATTGCTGAGATTGAAAAACACTGCTCTATACTATATATACTTGTTCACTGAATGAACAACTACATTGTTCAAATTGTAATGAAATTACACTGACTGAATGTAATTTTATTACAATTATGTGATATTTGTATATTTTCCCAATTCTTGTTATTGTATGGTAAGGAGGAGGATACAGCTTTGTGTGCTATCTATGTTGCTTGTTCTTGCATTCTTCCAAAGAATGAAGATGATCCTCTGGGGGGGGGGGGGAGAACACTGTTCCACAAAAATTAACTATCTGTATAGACTAGAGCTTTGTTTATCACATTCTACCTAAATAAATCCTTACTGTAGATTTTCTTTCAGCATATATAAGAGAGTGAGGCATTTCAGAGGAGGCAAGGTCAGCAACAGAAAAGTGAAGAGCTTTCAGGCATTTCAGATTTAACATATTCATTATCATATAAGCTTTGGGACACCAGAAGCAGTTCATTCAATGCAATAATTATTTATTATGGTTATAATAAAATTATTTGATTTGATTAATGTCTTTATACACGTATAAAGGATGATGAAATGTAAACATTATGAAAGCATCAATAAAATTCAAAAGTGCACTTAGACCATTTTTAATAGCAATACCACTTAGACTTATACACTACTCCATAGTGCTTTAAGCACTTTCTGGGTGGTTTACAAATGTCAGCATATTGCCCCCAACAATCTGGGTCCTCATTTTACCAACCGGAAGGATGAAAGGCTGAATCGACCAGTCAGGATTGAACTCCTGGCAGTAAGCAGAGTTAACCTACAATACTGCATTCTAACCACTGCACTCCTTTAATAATGATTATTTCCTATCATTCTGCTCTGTGAGCACTCAAGGCAACTAATAACATTTAAAATAAAAACTGAACATAAAAGATTTAAAACCAATGTTAAAATTAACAAACTTTTTTTCTGTTTATAACCCTGTAATCCCCTTTATTGGGGTGGAGTCGGGGCAACTGAATGAAGCTGAGCATTTACTGGCTGGATGCCCTTCCTGATGCCTATGCAGAGTTTGCAGCAGATATTTTTCTCTTTGCACCATGATAGAGATACATATCCTATATTGCTGCCTAGGATTGAACTCTCAACCTTCTGAGTCAGAGACAAACGTCTTCAGCTCTAGGCCACCAAAATTGCTACCTTTTGCATCAGATAGAACTTCCAGACACTTAGTTTTTTTACTAGGGTTTATATGTCAATCCAATTCAGGAAGTCTCTGAGAGGTTTACATTTCTCTTTTATGCAAACAAGGCAAAAGGCATGAAGTGTAACAATGTAAGACAACATAACAATTACAATTAAAATTACAAATAGTCTGTTGCATTGTTTTACTTGGAGCGTGACCATAGGGTGTTCCTTTCCAGGAGAAGTCAAAATTTACAAACCAGTAAACACTTTTATCAAGCTGTTTAGCAACATCATCTTCTTGTTACTTCTTTGGAACAAACAAGACTTGTCACATAGTAACTGGATGACTCGGAAAAAGAAGAATTTCACCTTTGACTAGGTACCATTCTTTTCTTTAGGGATCACTCCAAAACAGCTACTCTCATATTGTTTATTCTCCTTCCTCACAGTGCACTTTATCTGCCTCTTATAGACCTTATCTGCCTTCTGGGCAGTTCTCTCTGGAAAACTAACTAAATGGCTTCAGCCTCATCCACATGTGCTTTAAAGATGGTTTCATCTCTGTTTGCTAATTTCTGCTGATTCTGGTCTCTACATGCTGATCTCATAAACCATGCTATTTCAAAGATAAGCAGCTGCAACTGGGAGAGCTAAATAGTGGTCTCTGAAATTGGCCATCTCTTAGAAAAATTTACCCTTATTAAGCTTAATATGTGGGTAGACAGTCCTGGGAGACGCCAGTCCTATCCATATCCAGGTGGTAAACCATGTAAGATTTTAAAAGTGACGACTTCCGGTTTCTCCTTCATTGGCATTGGAAGCCGGACTGCGAGCTCTGCAGCCGGCTCCGAATACTCCCACGCCCGAGGCTCCTGGATTGGGACCTAAGCCCCGCCAGAGAGGGGACGAAGCGAAGGGGGATGCCAGGAAGGAAGAGGGGAGACGCATCTCCCCCTCCTGAACTGGAAAGCCCCTAGCCGATGATGTGGTGCAGAGGCAGCAAACATGGCTGCCACAAAGCCGAAGGAAGACCAGAACAGCAAGACTGAGCAGGAGGGAAAAGTGAGTGATTTGCGATCTCGGATTGCTGCCTTTTAAAAGAAAAAAAAAGTGACCACAAAAAATATGAGGGGGGAAAAAAATTGGAAGCTAAATGTTAGCAGCGGGACAAGCATACTAAAATCTTGAAGAAAACGTTTTGAGAACTAAGAGGAAAAAAAACAGTTTTGTTGGCAGTTTTAAAGAAGATGTGGTTTTGGAAAGATACTTTGTTTTAAAGAAAAAATATTGACATTTGAATTGGAAGTTGCCTTTACCTTATTAAAATTAAATGGATTATTAAATACTTACCTACATATTGGACTTAATGAAATTGAAAGTGCAGAATAACAAAGAGGAATAATACTGATGTGAAGCACAAACGCCATCTGAAAGAAAGAAAGAAAGGTGCAGCATTTGGAATTTGTGTTCTTGCTGATTAAAAAAAAAGCAGAATAAACCAAAAGAAGGGAGAGAGGTGGTTAAACCCCCAATTTTTTCCTTGGAATTTTGGTTGGATTGTAAAAATGGTAAGGGGAAACAGAGACATGGAATGGATACATCAGGATATTAAAGACATTATAAATGAACAGCATATGGAAATGAAAGGAATACTTGAAGATATGGACTGCACTGTACTAAAACTGGAGAATATAATACAAAGAATAATAAATGCAGAACAGATAAATGAGGAAACTATTGAGGACACTGGAAGAGTGGAAAAAACAGAGGAACTGGAAAAAAACAACAAGAAAGAAAATACAACAAAGGGATGATGGCAACACCGAGGGTGAAAAAGGGATTGGAACAGAAGGGGAAGATCATAGATGGCAGGGAAAAGAAAAGGGGGAGAAAAGATGAAAGCAAAATAAAACAACAAAGGGGGGAAAAGAGAGGAGAGAAAGAGAGAGAGTATGGCAAAAAGATGGAGTTAAGAATAGAAATGAAAGTTGTAAGAAACTTGGGAGAGGCAGCCTAAAAAGAGAAAGAAAAGAGGACTAAAAATATGGAACAGGGTAAAAGATAAGGGATAAAAAAGAATAAGAATGTGTATGTTAACTTAGTATTATAGAACTAAATAATTTTGAATAAATTGTTTTTTGTGGGAAGAATAAAAAATGATAACACTTTTGAATATAAGATATGAATATAGAAGAGCCATAATGTGGAATAAATAACCTATATTAAACACATGTATGAACTAGTATGTAGTAATGAAACTATATAATAATAATAGAAAATATGGAAATAGAAAATTGGTAATTTTAAAATGTGATTTGTATGAGACATAAAAGACAAGAATTAGTTTTGAACTGATAAAGTGATAGGTGATAAAGTGATAGAATTAATTGTTAAGAAGATAAAAGTAGTTTGTATTAAAGAGTAAGAATGATATGGAGAAGTGAAGTAAAATATTTTAAAGTTAGAAATGTATGTATGTATATTAGAAATTTACAAAGTGGGAAAAGACCACATCTTTGATTGTTGGAAAGGAAGGAGAAGAGTAGGAAAAAGGGGAAAGAAAAAAGGATTAAAATAGAATAAAATAAGAGGGGGAAAAGACTAAAAGATAGATATTAAGATGAAAAGAAACATGTATTAAAAATGAAATGATAATGAATTGTAATTATTTAAATATATATATATTGTTAAGACTATTGTATGGATGTATGAAACTCAGAAAGCAAATGCTCACGACATGAGATGTTGAAAGACCAAAAATAAATAAAACTTATTGGGGAAAAAAAGATTTTAAAAGCGACAAAAGGCACCCTGAATTGCAAACTGAGTTTTAACAATAGCATTCTGATAAGAGTTGTTTGGAAGTTGTTTAAAACGCTTTGCTGCTTACCCAAATAGCTTCTTCAGTCCTGAAGAACTGAAGAAACTACTTGTATAAGCAGCAAAATGTTTCAAACAAACAAACAAACAAACAAACAAAAAAGTCCACTCAACTTCCAGACAACTCTATCTGGATGGCTGAGAAACTTCATCAATAGATAGATAGATAGATAGATAGATAGATAGATAGATAGATAGATAGATAGATAGATAGATAGATAGATAGATAGATAGATAGATAGATAGGCAGGCAGGCAGGCAGGCAGGCAGGCAGGCAGGCAGGCAGGCAGGCAGGCAGGCAGGCAGGCAGGCAGGCAGGCAGACACAAACAGATAGACAGATGATAGAGAACAAATTGTGGTAATTTAAAAAGACGTGATTAAGGTATGTGTGACTATAACCAAGGCCTCCCAGTTGAACAATGGTTGCAAATTGCACTCCAAATTTAATTGCAAAAAAAAAAAAAAAAAGCTCACTTGGCCACAGCTATTACTTTCTTTTTTAGCAGGAGTATGAGTCCAAGTAGACTCCCACATGTGGTCCAGTTCTGCATAAGGAAGTGTGACCCCATCAATAATTAATTGTGGAATATCTCTAGAATCAAAAGGTTACCATACCCCCTAAGAATTAAGCCTGAGCCTATTTTTTCCCATTCTAATAACCCCCAGGCAGCAGAATAATATCTCTGTTACACCTCTATTCAGCTTGGGGTTCAGATATATAAATGGGTACCATCCACATATTAACATTCCTGACCTCGTGCCAATGGATGACCACCTTTGCATGAAACACTGTAGGAAAAAGAGTGACAGAGCCTGGGGATAGAGTCAAAAGAGGAATCAGCCTGGAATCTCTATGTAGCCACAAATGGATTAGATCCAACCCCTCTTGAATTCTGTTAACCATTACCAGTGACAAAATAGTGGTTACTGTTAGTTGAATAGATTCTGGTGCATAGTCATGAGCAATAAATCAATTTAATTGGCACTTTACATGTGGTCCTGGTCTTTCATGCTGGCAAACACTAAGCAAACAGCCAGATTGTTTCCCATCAAGCATTTCATCAATGTCCATGTGCCTACTTGTAATATGAAGATGGTTCAGCAACGCTTGGAGGACTACTGTCCTTCTCTTCCACAATGTTAGCATTGAAAGCAGCACACCAGTACTGAAAGATCTGTTGATCTTTCAATACTTACTTTCTTCCTCCTGTCAGTTAAGATCTTGTGAAATTATTTTCATTTCTTTTTAAATGAAAATATCCAGAAATTTACTAAGTTCTTGTAAGAACAACCTCCCCTGATCATTTACTGTTCCTAGGTTTGTCTTGTGCAGAGCTAATTAGGAAACTCTCAAGCAGGTCAATAGTTCTTTCCCTTTATTGACAAAACTGGTATTTAGTGATCTTGAATAAAGGCTCTTATAAAAATGGCTAATTAAGTACTGTGAATAACAAGCCATTGGAAAAGAGTTATAACAAAGGAAATATAGGCAAACTAGTGGGTCTATTAAAAAAAAAACTTTTTCATGTGAAGAACTCTACCCTTAATTGAAATTTTAGAAAATAATTAGAAAAGAGCAATGAACTCTTTTAATACGTATTTATCAAATCCTTCTTTCAATTACTTCAAGGTGAAATATATGTTAGCCTGTTTTATTCTCTTGCAATCCTTATGAGATTTTTTACACTGAAATTTACCTAAAGCCACTCTATTGCCTTCATTATCAGCTGAGCAAGTATCCAGAATTTTCTAGGATAAGTGTAACGTGCATATACAGTATATTCTCAAATCAGATAACTCTTGCTTGCTTTATTTTCAACAATATTTCCAACATGGTCCCTAGACAAGTAATAGTAGAATAAAAGACAGAATTAAAAAACCCATGAAATAGAATAGCACATGATAAAATGCCAAGAATCACTAAGAGCTGAAACCCTGCTTGAATAATACATTTTCACTTTTTTTGTAAATACAGGTAGAATGGAAACTATCTATAGCTCCAGTGTGAAAATATTACAAAGAATGTATGCTTTGAAAAGCTCTGTCATCTACATTCACACCCTATGAATCTTAAGAACTGAGGACCTCAGCAAACCGTCTATAGAAATCTAGATTAGATGGGAAAGATACTACCTTAGTCATTCTGGGAATGTTCCTTATTTGCATTGTATATGTTTGTTCTTTGTCAACCTTCTTGCAATCTCTCATAAATGTATATTACATTAAATTAATATGCAAAGTTTATGCCATGTATGGCTAACACTGCATTATTTGTTTGCCTGCTTTTTAATGACCTCAGACATTATTACATAATGCTCTGTTTTTCCTTGTTATAAAAATTGTTGCTTCTTATAACACGAGTAAGGGAGGGGAAATACCTCCCTCACCCACCTTGCAATAACATATTCTCATGACAGATAGCCTTAACTGCTTTTGCATTCATAATAGTCACAAAAGATGATTAATGCATGGTATATCAAGAAGCACTCTGGGAATTACTCAGGGGTAATACCTTGGGCCATAATTACTAAAGGTTCGTGTAACTTCCAAATGATGCAAATCATGTTTCCTGCAAATATTTAACAAATCAGCAATAGCACAAAATGTTCCTCAAAACAACTCTAAACTGTTCTTCATTCATCTGGGGCTTTCCATAACTTAAGCTAATTATGGTTGTTAGCTGTGGATAAACACGTTATTAAAATACCCTTTAGCACCACAAAGAAGAAATGCCATACTGACTAAACTGCTGATGAACAAGCTGTTTTTTTAATATACATACATCAGAAACAGGCCCCTAATACATGCAATTTGCTATTTTTGAATTTCCTGTTTTGAAAAATTTAAAAGCATCATCTACGTTAGGACATTTACCTAAAATTGTGGCAACTTTGTTCTGACACAAAGCTTTGTTCTGTAGCCTATACTTATTTTTAAACTCCTTAAGTAATCTAGTAGATGGGTTCACTAACTTTAAACTAGTGGATAATTGACTGTGTTTCCTGGCTAATAAACTCAAGGGCTAAAGTTGAAGCCAGTACATATAGATGAGCTATATTTTACATGTGAAAGAATTTATTATGCTGGAAATAATATAACAAGGCAACATTTGAGCTATCTTTCTCCATGATGCCCCTTTGTCCCTATTTTCTCTTGAAGGTTGACAATATAGTCCTGCTGCACATTATTGGGTCTCTTTTAATGCACTAGAAGTGATTAACATCTAGTTACTTTCTTTAGGAAATTATGGTGATTTTTATTGTTATGTTAGTTTTATAGTTTCTGACTATATTCATGTACAATACATTGTTGAGGAATTGACTAGCTGAAGTCAGCTTTATTTCCACATTAGCAAAAGGGCAAAAGAGAATTGCAGAATACAATGAATAATATCAGAATCAATATTTTATGGGTGATTACTGAAGACAGAAAGTAGGTCAACTAGAATTAATCCAGTTGCATCAAAAAGAAACCATGACTGGAAATGGCATTTTAAAGATTGTTAGGTTGAAAGTACCTTCTGATGCACATTTGTAGAATTATTCTCTGATAATAAATCTCACTTACTTTCAAATAAATATCCATATAATCACACTGTCAATATGAAGGAATGTCCACCTTGTCAGATAGAGGAAATGCTACCCTCAGGTGGTGTTAGATATAGAAATTATTTAAAATCAGCAAAAAATAAAAATAAAAAAAATGAGGCTCTGGATTCTGCAAGCAAGACAAACCTTAGAGATGTAATAGTCTTGAAAAATATGACTATATAATCAAATTTTGTTCCAGGTAAGGTACATAAAGAGTAGTGGGTAGACCAAAAAGTGCAGAATGTCACTTATGCATTCTTTATACTTTGAAAGGAGTAACTTTTGGTCTAAGTACACAAATTGGATCTCTTCTAATCTAGATTATGGTAGAATCTGTGCAGATATAGGAGTTATTTCTCTTCTTATATGACTGCAATATGTGAAGAGGCGGGAATACCAATCAAACAGGCCAGCAGGTAAGAGCTGTAAATTAGAGCTATGGAGACAGGAGATTGTCTGCCAAATTTCAATATAATCATTTAAGGTGAAATCAGGACCCTCAGGAGCCTCTGGGGAGGAAGGCAGGGGTGGGTTCNACGTCCCCCCCGCCTGCCCCTCGGTTTATACTGACCTTTATTCCTTTGCCCGAAGCACAGCTGATCATCTCCTCAGCTGTGTTTCAGGCTGATTGCAGCTACTGAGCATGTGCAGAAGCAAAATTGCGTGAGGGAACACGCGTGCGAGCGGAGGGAGTGCCCACGCGCAAAATGTCACGATGCAAACCAGTGGGGAAGGTAAGTGGAACCCACCCCTGGAGGAAGGGTAGAAAAAGTAAAACAGGGAGTTGTAACTGCATTATGTTATGTAACATACATGTAAAGAGAGGTGGAACCCAACCCCTCTTTACATATCACACAGGCAATACATTTGTGCTGTCCCCTCCCCCCCATCCACACACATGTATGCAAGAGTTCTACAGGTGTTTATTCAAACAGATCCACAGGTGTTTATTCAAACAGATCCACAGGTGTTTATTCAAACAGATCCACAGGTGTTTATTCAAACAGATCCACAGGTGTTTATTCAAACAGATCCTTGGAAGGACCCCTGTTGCTCAGGTCCAGATTCCAAGTTCAGTACAGCAAGAGTCACTGGGTAACTGAATCCAATGGGCACACATGAAATCCAGGAAAGCAGATCAGGAGTCAAACAGGCCAGGAGTCAAACAGGCCAGGATACATAGCACGAGCATGCAAGGCAGAGAAACTGGGCACTCAAGTCCTCAGGGCGGGATTAAGTAGGCAATGCCGATGCAGCCCTTCATAAGGTTGTCTCCTTGCAAGTAGTCTAGCTGACCAGCATTGTGCCTGTCTCCCCTCTGTTCTACATGTTCTTGGATCAGGAGGAGGTGTGGACTCCACCTCCTCCTCATTGCTAACAGGTGGGAGCTGTTCTCAGTACTTGCCTGAAGCCTCCTGGCCAACTTGCTGCAGCTGTTGCTCATCCATCAACCCAGATGAGGCTGCTCCATCAGGCTAGCATTTTCTGAGCCCAATCCTGACCAATATTCAGCTCCACGCTTTCCTCTGCAGACTCAAACTCACCCTCCTCTCTGGGAGTCTGATCCATGACAACATTTTAAAGGGGGGGACTTCAAACATCTGGACACGGAAGAGTACATTCTGTTCTACATTATCTAAAGAGGGGCTCTGTCTTGTTATTGTTTTATCTTTGAAAAAAATCTCCCAGTAAAATAAGAAAAATCTGTTCCCATATATGTAGTAAAATTTCCCAGGTACCAACATGTACAGTCTCATGTCATGATACTTGAGATTATTCAATCAGTTGTAGTAAGCTTGTTTACTTTTAAAATGGCAAGGAGTTTTTGAAGTAAAGTTCTGTTTAAATGTGTATCTTTCTGAGAATAGCATACCAAAAGAAGAGAACTGACAGCATATACTGGTAAACAGTTCTGGATACGTTATCCAGCACTGACATGCAGTGATCTTTTTTTTCTGTTTTTGTTTTCCTTCTCTTTTTTCCTGGCACTTGGATAATGTACTATGTTTGATTCCTTCTATTTCCTATTTTAAATGCAAATTACATTTAAATTCACTGCTAGTTAAAAGTGGTTCATAATAACATTTCTCTGTTGAAATCTAGCAATGGAATTTACTTCTAAGCTAATGTGTTTAAAATCATGGTCTAAATCTCTTAATTTCAAATTCTTCAGTTTAATTGTGTCAGGTAATTAATTGTGTTACGCTAAAAACTATTTTATGCATCATACAAACAAATGAGAATAAAATAGAATTTACAACCCATTTTCAAATAATCTTACTGCTAAAAGGGATTATTTATAAATTTCACCAGATTATTGCAAAAAGCAATATATTGTTCAATATTTTGCTGTATTTGTATTTCTTCAACTTTCCTTCTGCAGGAATATTGAGATCAATATTCTAATGCACAAAGATTAATAAATTACTCAGATCGCTCACATGAATTAATTTTCATTTTGTTGTTCCGAAAATACTTGAAACCAAGGATAAAGATCAATAGACTGCATTCCCATTTGTGAGAAAACTTTTAACAGCATTAGTGTTCAGATTATACTTGCTACTTTCAATAAGCTTGATGCCAGATCTGTCTTTAGCTGAAATCATTGGTACTCGGTATCATGATTTCACTGCAGGCAACATTGAACCACTTCAGGAAAGCTATAAATGGATAACCATAGGTGAAACCGGAACCATATATGACATGTTGTCACAAATCTGAAGCAACAAGCTTTGCAAATCAGGATAGACATTATTACGTGTGTATTGTAGGAGGCTTAATAAATAGATATATACCCAAAGCTCAAACTCTCAAATTAAAATATTCTATTGAGATGTTTACAGTCGGCTGACTTGTGATCAAACTGAAGTCAGTATGCTTCCGATTTTTCTGAAAGAATGAGAACTCAGAACAAAGCCCTTGTTCTCTTCCCCCCCCCAACACCCACACACATGTATACAAGATCACATGAGAAAGTGAAATGATGGTTTTATGCTGGCTGTTCATTGCAAGCTAATTTGCAGAAAAATTGCTTTAAGGCAGGGGTGTCAAACTTGATTTCATTGAGGGCTGCATCAGGGTTGTGTTTGACCTCAGGGAGGCAGGGGGCGTGGCCAGGGTGGGCGTGGGCAGGTTGATATCACTCGCTCCATTTTCGGTTGCAACGGCCTCCTGCAGCCCTCTGCCAGCAAAAACGGAGCCTGGGAGGGCTGCGCACGGCCCTCCCGAGCTCCGTTTTCGCTGACAGAGGCACCACAGGCCAGTCCTTCACTGATTCCAGGGCAGCCCTGCGGGCCAGATCTAAGCATCCCGTGGGCTGGATCTGACCCGCAGGCCTTGAGTTTGACACCCCTGCTTTAAGGGATGAGTTTTAAAAGACTTTGACAAACCTTAATCTAAACTTAATCTTTGGGGAGGGAGAGGAGGGTAGTCTGCGTTTTATGAACAAGCTCAGCAAATTATTTGAGGATGTTTTTGCCTGCAGATAGAGGTGGCTTCTGGTTGCAAAAAAATAAATAAAAATGAAGAGGCTGATGCTGCTTCAGTACATAAATAACATTAATAAATAAATAACATTAATAACTCAAACACAAACTTGCAGAGAGAGTATTCATATACAATGTCAACTAAAAGTAGCATAACTGCAATTTAAAATGTATTCTAAAATTGTCAAGAGGACCTGAGAACCCTAATACATCAATAAGGAAACAATAAAACTTCTCACAGAGTCCATATGTATTTTAAAGCTCAGCAAAAGAAGCCTAAACAGCATTGCAACCTCAACAACATGATTTTTTTTTCATTAACTGCCCGCAGAATAATGTGAAATTCATTTTATTTAGTTGTTTCTTTCTTAAAGTTACATGCTTGCCCATTCAATACCCAACTCTGGTTGGCTGATAAACAACTGACAGCTAATCATAATCATATTCATAATCACCTCTTTGATAACAAGTAAGCATCCAAGGCATCCAGGAGAAGTCAATACTTACATCATCAACAAGAATAAAAGTAAAATCAAACCTTCAGTGCTTTACTAAAAGATAGCAAGTTCAGGGCCATCCAATACTCAGGAGTCTGGTGTTGTACAGGGGAAGGACTATAACAAAAAGGCACTTTTCCTGGGTCTCCTTAAATGGCATTGTTTAATAGACCTAGAGTATGCCTACTCTGTCAGATCTTGTAGGACAGGCAGAGATAATGAAAATAAGCAGTTCCACAATGACCCCCACACTATTATTGTCTCTATTTTCCTCTTAATAAAAATACGTTCTTTAAATACAGTAACATGTAAGCTCAGTAACATGTAAACTCAGCAAAAAACAGTCTTCTGTTTGGCCATATTCTTCACTGCTCCTAGCACTTTATTCCCATATCACCTTAGCTAGTTTAAATCAATAGTGGCAGGATATATTTGATCCCTACTGCTATACTTAGTATCTCAATTCTAGCATTTGGAACAGACAGAACACTTGAAAGAAGATGGTGCTTTATTTCAAGGCTAAATACTCAAAATGTTTGTCTTTGGAAAAGAACTTTGGTGTTCTGCTACTCGGAGCTTCAAGAAACAAAGTGAACACCACTCATGCATGAAGTATAGTGTAGTATTTGTAATTTTGTTTTGCTTGCAAGAGTGTATGTTTTAAGCAATAAGTGATTCAATTACAACTGTGTGTCAGCTGTTTAAATATATAGAGCAGATACACTGTATAAATTACAACTATATTGGATACTTAGTATTGTGAGTGCAAAACAAATTCAGCTTTTCTTTCTTAAAGTACTTTGCAAGAATAGCATACTGGGCATGTCAGTTTCCTGCTGAACTATCAGGGTTCCTAGTGAAGCTTTTATATTTTACTTCTCAGTAAAAGCCAAACCAGGACAGAAGTTGAGTTGATAAGTCAGCATCCTTGTTGCTCAACCTTACTCTAGTCCTAAAGGACTTATTTCTTCCTCCTTCTGTGGAAGGAAAAACAGAAAAGTGATGGTGAAGACCATTTTGTGCAAAATTATCTAGAGGTATCTAGAGAATGGATACTTAGCCAATACTAGGAATCTGTAATGCCACTTGCACAAAGAGCATTGGCATTCTAGATGGTGCTAAATTTTCCTCAACACATCAGGAAGTTAATTGTACCAGATCTTTCTTGTCAGAAATAAAGCATGGACTCTGAGGAAACCAGAGAGAATTGGGATCTTCATTTATCTTGAAAAGCATTGTAGTCAACTTATAACAGAATATATTGCAGAACAATGTGTTCCATTATATTGCACTTGTAGTATACTTAAAATGCAAAATATTGCAGAAAAACAGATATACACTTTTTGTGATAGCAAATAATTGATTGGTATCATCTTCATCAAACTAAAATTACATTAGAAAGAAGGTTGACAATATGAAGGCCCCACCTTAATACTGTTAAATGGAGGTCAAGGTATACATGCCCAGTTTTCAAAAATAATATCAAACCAATCACAGTCCAAAAAGAAACTGCTTGATGAATGTCAAGCAATTCATACAGCAGTTCACAGTCTGCAAAATAAGATTCCAATAGATTCCAATAGGCTTATTCCCGCAGTGAGAAAGATATTTCATTACATGTTTTTGTTTTTAAATTTTCAACAGGCAGAAGCTGATTGGATAAAGCTATATACATGTTCAATGATAATTTTTTTGCAGAGGGTTTAAATTCTCCTGTTTTCAAGCAATCAAAATCTGGCTTTCAGGAGTGGCTACATAATTGATGCCTCACAATGACATGCATTGTATAGTACATTGTCTCTGTTCTTAAGTTGCACAATGTAAAATTCTTCAGACTACAAGTTAAATCAGTGAGGGAATTCTAAATTCTTCCCGACACCCTGCTCATTTTTGATTCGGTAAGTCAGTGTTCATTTCATTTCCTGCCACAACTCAGTTTATGTTACTGCGAAGTAATTTCAACTTAGTGTCTTCCACCCACCACAAGTGATAGTATTTCTAGGTGATGTCTGACTTAAAAACATTTATTCTTTTTCAAGGAAATTCCAGTTACAAAGAATATAAATATATAGGATGGAATTCCAGTGGGCTGTTTACTGGACTGTCAGCTACAATACAGTCAGATAACAAATATTTCATGATGGAAATCCAGCACCAATTGGGCAGAGCCATAATTTTTTCTTCCAGTACAAGTTTAAATGCAACCAAGTTCTTATTGGGGAGAAGTTCAAGGACATGATGTTAATATCCAAATAAAAGTCAAGAATTGGCTTAAGGAGAGATAAAGACATTATAGCACCATCCTAGTTATAGGTGATTTATTAAACAGAGTTCCTGGCTTTCACTTAATCTCAGCTACGTCCAGTCACCCCTGATTCCCATATGAGGCTACTCACAAATAGCCCGTATGATATCAGATTCCCCATATGACAAATATTTCTCTGTCTTCCCTCCCTGTGGATCTCTATTTGGAAATAAGTACGCTGGTATTTGATATTTCAGTAAGCTGAGCAGAGGACACTTTGGTTCAGAATTAGGGTCAATGTTACATCTTCCACTTGTTGCCAGGGCCTAAACTTTCTAAATTTCCTCTGCATATAAGAATGGTTCATAGGCTAAAATCATATTGTTTCTCTTGATAGTTAGGTAGATAGTTGTCTTCTATGTGTTGGAATTATACCATTGGACCCAATTTTATTTTCATTATGAATTCTGTAATCCTCAGCAGATCTGAAACTGTTGAAAAATCACTGAAGCATATGTATTATATATTTCAGCAACTAGGGTTTATTTTTCCCATTGCATGGTTTATATGACTTGGGAATAAGTAGGCAAAATAATACAAAACTATGTCCTTAATACTGATAGAAATCAGTCTTCATCAACCTTGGCAGCTTTCAAACATAGGTATGGATGATGGAAGCTGAAATCCAACATTTCTCTGCCTCCGCATCGGAGAAGAATTGAGAATAGAATAGAGCAGTGTTTCTATACCTTTGCAAGTTCAAGATATGTAGACTTCAACTCCCAAAATTCCCCAGTCAACATACTGGCCAGGGGAATTCCAATAGTTGAAGTCCACACATCTTAAGGTTGCAGAGATTCAAAAACATTGGAATAGAGAATAGAATTGTTCAAAAGTCCGACAGATTCAAAGAATTTCCTCTTTGAGAAAAACTAGGGAAGAGGTTACAATATAACAAAGAAAATCTGGCCTGTGGTTTTACATAAAAGACAGGGAATCACCAGTTTTAGTCACCTATGAATACATTGTGGCTTTAATAAGAGTTGTACTATATCTTTTTTTTAATAACTTTTGTCATTCATCAATGCATATAGGAGCCATGACTTCCATAACCTCTGGGAAAATAGAAGCATTCCTTACAAAATGCAGAATCGGAGATTGATTATGATAATGAATTTCTAGTGACTTGGGAGAATTTGCAAACATTAGTTAAGATGTTATAATTGCAATAATACTCTGCCCATGAGATTAATTCATAATTGTTGGACATTTGCCATCTTTTCTGCCTTTCTCCCTTTTAGAATATGGAATACATAATTACAAAGTTAAGAGCTTACAGTGGTGGTCTTAATGGGTAATTACTGAATATTTTCCGTTCACCTTTTTCAGTGTTCCCTTTTCTCCAGCCCATACCACCTCTTTATATTGACCCAGAGGGACCACAAAAAGGCACAAATGTTTCCTGGAGGAGTAAGCCTTTGGTGCAGTATGACGAACCAAGCATTGTGTTCAGTCCCTGAATATTTCATGGGAGAAAGCACTTTAAAGTGCAGAACTTCTCAGATAACCTCTGTCTAAGTAACCTCCGTGTGATGTATGTGTCAAGCAATATTGCAGTAGCAGAGTTAAAGGTTGGAAGTGCCCTGTAGTCCTGCTTCCAGCTCTGATGTAGCCGCTTTGTTGTTACAGCTACCACTGCTTATCTTCCAGGCAGATGACTTACCTGATGTCTTCCCTTTAATCCTAGAATGCAAAAAAAGATAAGAGCCCCAACCCCCCGCATAGCATATGTACCTTAGTAGCAAGTGCAAAGTAAAAGGATGATAAAAACGTGAAATAATTCTATAGATTAAAAAATGAAATATATTCTATAGATACCTCCTAGGCCTGTAATATGAGGCAGGTGATTATGCCTTTCCTTCTTCTAGAGATAATCTTCCAAACAATGAATAATACATAGAAGTGTAAGAATCACAGACAGTCTCTCAAGATCTTCAGTGGGTGAAATGCCTAAGAAACATGTATATTTATAGTTTATAGTATAAATACATGTATATTTATAGTTTACATATACAGGGTCAGGGTTTTAGATGGAGAGAGGTAGGAGGGATTTAAGAGAAGAAATGGGTGTATTCACTCTCTGCAAAGCTTAAGGTATCAATTTTGCTCCATAGTACTTCCCAAATAAAAATAAGTGAAATCTTTACCCCTCCACCCAAAGTTATTCAAGCCCCAACACAGATACACATGTTGTACCCTTGTTTGGAGTACTGTACTGTACTGTACAGAGTACTGTACTCTGGACTATGAACTCCATACAAAGTTAAAAAAAATGCATTATTGTATTTGCGCCACATAAAGTATGATGTGCTGAAGTGCATGTCTAATCTTCAGCACATCATACTTTATGTGGAGCAAATACAATAATGCAATATGTATGTATGTATGTATGTATGTATGTATGGATGTATGTATGTATGTATGTTACATTTATATATCATCTAAACTGTCAGGGATTCCCATAGTTTACATCATAGTCCCATGATGGCGAACCTATGGCACGCGTGCCCGAAGTGGCACACAGAGCCATGTCGCCTGGCGCGT
>QLTV01003728.1:2386968-2406585 GCA_003457575.1 Thermophis baileyi | reverse complement strand
AAAAGCTTGTGTTGGCTTTTATTTATTTCTTTATTTGTTTCTAAGTGTTCACAGATCTGTTTTTTTTTTATTATTTTTTCCAGTATCTTACCGGGTATTGATGTTAGGCTGATTGGTCTGTAGTTTCCTGGGTCTGTTTTTTTCCTTTTTTTGAAGATGGGAACCACATCAGCTCTTTTCTAGTCCTCTGGTAGTTCCCCGGTGTTCCAGGATTTTTGAAAGATGTGGTGCAGTGGTTCTGAGATGACATCTGCCAGCTCCTTTAGAACTCTGGGATGTAATCCATCCGGTCCTGGTGATTTGTATTCATCAAGATCAGACAGGTGTTCTCTTACTATTTTTTTTGCTTATTTTAACTTTTGTTTCCAGACTGTTTTTTCCAGTTATGTTTCTGGTAGGTTGGGCTATAGTTTCTTTTTGCGTGAAGACCAATGCAAAGAATGAGTTAAGCAGCTCCGCTTTCTCTCTTAGAAAGACAGGAAGACAGATCCTGAGCTGTCAAAGAAATAGTTTCATTACTGTATTCTTTCTCTTTTTTCTCTCCCCTTACCTTTCCTTTCCACTCTCATAAAGTTTTATTAAATGGCTATGAAAGGTAACTTTAAGAGTTTTTTTTCTCTCAAATTCATTCTGCTATTAGAAATCTTGAGTCGGACAGGTGTCTGATTTAAGTGTTCCAGAAAAAAAGAACTTTTTTAAAAAAAAATTGTAATAATAGGCACAAAGTGAAGTGGAAGATCTTTTTCATCAGGACTGTGGTTCAGGAGAAGAAAAATTTGAATTCTTCCTTCTTCATTTAAATTGTAATAAAACTGCCCCTTCAATTGCTATTAGTCATAACCTGGTTGTACAGCACACTAAACCATATTGTAGCACTTTGGGTTTTATCCTGTTCTACTATTCAACCCAGTTTTTTTTAATTTGTAAGTGATGGCTTATGGTTTAACACTTTAAGTGAATCAAGTCTGTGTGAGCTTGGGAAATGTTGGTCTTTTAAAAAACTTGTTTAAACAATTTAATTTGGGGCAATTTGGAACTGTGGCACTTGTGCAATATTTTTCTGCCCTTTGGGGAATAGACCAGATTTATTGCATTACCTCCATTTTGGATTGCCAGGGACATAATCAACCATTAAAAAATGCAGTGGTGTGAAAATGCTGAGAATCATAGGGCTAGAAGGGACCTTGGAGGTCTTCTAGTCCAACCTCCTGCCTATGGCAGAAGACCTTATGTCATCCTGGACACATGGTTGTCCGATCTTTTCATACCATTAAACTGAGAGGTAGAATTTATTTCCAAGTAAGATATTATTATGTTCTAGAAACATGCTTGCACCCCCATTGTAACATAATATTCCCTCAACAACCAGAATTATTTAACTTAGGAGAGCTACCTGCAATAGCAAGCAAGGCATATACACATATTAAAAAGGATTCATTGTCAAACAGGCATCAATTATGTAAATATAACCATTATTCCTATAGTAGCTGCATACTTTATGATGGTATGTTATTCTCTAATGAAATAGAAAAGATTAAGATGAGGCTTTTGTTCTGTGACCTGAATAAATGAGTATTCTGTGTTCAGACTCTGTCACTAGGTTTTAAATTCAAAGTGCAGATATAACATTAATAAAACCTAATTCTGTGCTAACTTTTTTAAAAGTTTTCACTAAGCCTAATAAGACTTTTTTTCCCTCTCAGAGCAGGTAAACATTTTCCAAAATTTAAAACTCTTACAGGGATTGTGGCACTTAGAATGTAGTGTCTGTGGCCTCCTTGACTACCTCTTAACCTGCCGTTAAATTCCCAAGAAAAGATATCATGAGATACACCCTCACCTGGGTTTCTTTTTAAACATCAGAACAAAGCACTCTTTGTTACCTTGTACCTAGGGTTGTCAGACACCCAAAGGAGGACATGATCTCCTTTCTGGCCTTCTGGCCTTCCTCTGGCAGACATAGCCTTAAAATAAAATATGGTCTGAATTTTCAAGTATCTCTTCCTGAGCACCTTTTTTTCCCAGCAGCCCAGCACTTTCTTAATACGTGTAAACCACAAGTTAACAAGCTCAGCTCTGTGACCTTAATTAGTTGATTATTATCCTGCAGCCAGATTGCCCTGCTGCCTGAAATTGATAAGACCTTAATCAGTTACATGCCAAAGACTTTTGCCTAGGCTTTAGTACATTCTTGCGACTGAAACAGAAGTCTTTCTGATGTGGAAAAAGTAATTTCATATGCACGTAGGCCTAAGTATATTTTTATGTGGTTTTTAACCGTGATTTTTGTGATGGATGCCAAGAAAGTTAAACAGTAAGGGTATCTTTTTCCTCCATTTGTCAATGCGGTCCCAATTGTGATCGTATGTTTGTAGAGATTATTGTAGAGCAGGGGTGTCAAACTCACATTGTCACGGTGTCGTCACGTGACATATCGTGACTTTTCCCCCTTCGCTAAACTGGGCGTGGGCGTGGCCAGCGTGTGAGGCATCTGGCCTGTGGGCTGCGAGTTTGACAGCCCTGTTGTAGAGGATCATCTCTATTTTATCTTATTCTCTGGGTGTTTTAAAATGTTTTATTTATTTATTTGGAAACAGGCAATGTAATACCTTAATTGGAGTGTTGGACTAGACCCAAGGAGACACATTTCCCCAGTCAACAATGACTGGGTTAACTTTAAGGAAATCATTACTTTTCAGTTCAATTTCCCTCACAGATAAAATGAGAAGATTCCCTGTATGCAATATTCATTTTCCTCCTTAAAGAAAAATCTGTGTATATATCAGGGGTGAAATTCAGCAGGTTCTGACAGGTTCTGGAGAACCGGTATCGGAAATTTTGAGTAGTTCAGAGAACCGGCAAACACCACCTCTGGCTGGCCCCAGAGTAGGGTGGGAATGGAGATTTTGCAGTATCCTTCCCCTACCACGCCCACCAAGCCATGCCCACAGAACCGGTAGGGAAAATTTTTGAATTTCACCCCTGGTATATATGCAAACGTGAATCTAAATGTTAGACAAATTGATGCAAATTTTAAAATAATTATTTTAATTTAAACAGAGTTATAATGCTTCTCACTATAATGACTATGAATCTCAATACTTATTGTATTTGCTTTCTAGATGAAAACTTGATGGCCAGAATTAAAGCCCAGAATTTACCCTTGTGGTTCCTTATCTTTAACCTGATCTTTTCAAATAAACATGACCTCTTCCAGAGGACTGTTAGACAGAACTATAAGATAAAAATGATAAGTGGTCGGGAGTACTGAATCTAAGGAAATTATATCTAAAGGTGCATAATATTTTATTTCTAGCTACCTAAGTCAAATATTTGCATAACCTAGTCAATCATTATGTGTACATTTACTATCCATCCAACAGCATACATTTAGAACTATAATGATTCCAGAATGACAATAAATACATGCATTCAGATGTTACATCCTTGAATTCTAACATCTAATTTAAGTACACAATTTACAGCATTTATATGATATAATTGTGACACATGCTTTGTTATTTGCCCATCCATGGATGCCTATATGTTTATCATTTTACTGTCCTTCCATAATGGGTTTGAACATTTTTATCAAGAGTTCTAAACTTTCTATTGTTAGAAAAATCACATATAAGTATCTTGTTGAATAGTTTCTTGAACTTAACAATAAGTAATTTAATGAATTTGTCAGAGTTCCAAGTAACACCCCCAACAAAAAGAAACTCCGAGGCTTGGATTTCCTCAAAGCTACAATTTATTAGAGATGTCATATTGGCATCTGAGAGCTTCCGGGTTTTCTCCACCCAAACGAAAGTTCAAGACCCTGCCCAACACCCACATGTCCATCACACGATCCAATCAGGCACCGTCCAAAACTGAAGATGCCTCCCCGTCACTTCATCACAGCTGCCGGGCACAGCGACCTTGACTTTGTTGTTTAGACTACTATATATCACCTACTCCAGAATGTTGTTTAGACTACTATATATCACCTACTCCATACAATTCTCCCTCCCATTTTCCCACAGCAGAAAATATGGCAGGCCTGAATACAAAAAGGTAAAAGATGGCTTCCAGGCTTGACAGAATTATAAATAGAGAAGTCTTACGGAGGCAACCAGTTGCTAATTAAATCATCAGTTCAAAAAGTTAATAAGCAGTGGTAAGGCTATTTAAACCTTAAGTTCTAAAGATTAATAAGCAGCAGTCAAGCTAGCTAAATCTTAAAGTCAAAAGAATTGCTAAAAGTTAAGATGAAATAGCAAGAGTCAAAAAGGGATAATGGGAAAATGGAAGAAAACTTGAAAAATAAAAAAAATAAGACTTCAGAAACGTAAAGTAATTATATTTATCAAACAAAAAGAGAGAGAAGGGGCCAATGAATCCATGAAGTTGTTGCTATGATAAGTGGAATTCAAGAAAGAAATAAACGACAGGAACAGAATGGGCAGATTTTGAAAAAGGAGTGCACTCATTATTTAGAACTAGTTCTTCAAGCTTCTGTTTTCCTTTACTTCCTTTCACTTCAGTCTGTTTTTGCAAGTTCTGAGATGGAGACAATCAAGAGATCTTAGAAGGGTCAATAACCTCAAAGAGGAATAGTGAGAGGCTGTGTAATTTTAGAGATGAGATATATCCTTTTGTGGAGAAATGAGATGAAGAAGACCTAGAATAGAATAGAATAGAATAGAATAGAATAGAATAGAATAGAATAGAATAGAATAGAATAGAATAGAATAGAATAGAATAGAATAGAATAGAAAATAGAATAGACGTTGGAGGTCTTCTAGTCCAACCCCTTGCTCAGGCAGGAAACCCTATATCATTTCAGACAAATGGTTGTCCAATCTCTTCTTAAAAACTTCCAGTGTTGGAACATTCACAACTTCTGGAGGAAAGTTGTTCAACTGATTAATTGTTCTGTCAGGAAATTTCTCCTTAGTTCTAGGTTGCTTCTCTCCTGGATTAGTTTCCATCCATTGCTTCTTGTCCTGCCTTCAGGTGCTTTGGAGAAATGGGTTGATCCTCTCTTCTTTTTGGCAGTCCCTTAGATATCGGAACACTGCTATCATGTCACCCCTAGTCCTTCTTTTCATTAAACTAGACATAACCAATTCCAGCAACCATTCTTTATATGTTTTAGCCTCTAGACCCCTAATCATCTTTGTTGTTCTTCTCTGCACAAAGATGATTAGCTAAAACATATAAAGAAGTAATAGTAATTGCAAAGGTAACCTGAGACCAGATTTAAGAGTCCAGCACTATATTCCAAATTTAAACTTCACAAATATACTTGCATAGATTTATTCACCGAAGAAAGTAATACAAAAAATCCTTTAGTTTCCAAATTTAACTAACTTTAGCCATCTACACTCTATGGCAGTGGTTCTCAACCTTCCTAATGCTGCGACCCCCGACCCACCGCTGTGACCCCCTCCCCGCCCCCTCCCCACGCGTGTGCGTTGCCAGTCACCAAGATGGCGGCTAGCGCACGCTTAGGCGACCCCTGTGAAAGGGTTGTTCGACCCCCCAAAGGGGTCGCGACCCGCAGGTTGAGAACGGCTGCTCTATGGTGTCATTGCATTATGCAGCTAGTTGCTCTTCCTTTAGTTTGCATTAATACTTATGTCTATCCATACCATTTGTGCCATTTATTACCTATTCACTTGAGAACTATGAATCATTTCATCAGAAAACTAGTTTGCATGCTTTATATGATTTCCAAAGAGTTTGTGAAATGAGGGGATAAGATAATGTTTCAGATGAAATGGTAATTACTTTCAAGGATTAAATTTTTAATCATAAGTATTCAATTACCAATTAACACTGAGATTCCACAGTTTAGATCTTTATGCAAATAGCCCCATTGTTATACAGATAAAGGCAACTCATGATTTTGAAAACAACTGTTGTAAAATTATGTTAAATGAATGGGTAGCATTTACTTCCACTAAAGTAAAAACTAAATTTAATTTCATAGAAAGGATTGTCTTAAATATTTTATATATATTCTCTCTTATCAAAATTAGGAGATACTGTGTTACAATAGAGCAAAATAAATAAAATTCCAGTTCTTTTAAAAGTTTTCTCTAAGAATTGGAGGTTCATAAGTTTTCTTTTGATATATATTAATGATTGCTTGTGCCACTGGATTGTGTAGGATGTTAGCAGGAAATCTTTAACTTCTCTTCATACTAAAATATCTTATTCTTGGAGTAATCATTATGATCCTATTTACACAGAGAAGAGCCATGACCTCATTAAGCCACTGATGGGGAAGCTATGCTTATGTAGATTCCTCACCATTGATCAAGTTGAATAGGAGTATTGGGTGTTCAGAAATATCTAAAAGGCCATAAATTTCCCATTTCTGAAGCAGAATTGCAAAGAACAATCTATAATAATGCAGAATTTCTCTGTTTTAACATGAACTTAGAGGGCAAACCTAGATACTAAATTGATACTACTGTATTACGCAAACCTAAAATCAGACTTCCATTTGAATAGACTACAACATAATTTATAAAGTAATTAACTAAAACACCAGACAGATCCATACTAATGATCCATGTTAGTTACTCTTCTAGAACAAGAACTTCTGCAGTTTATATGTGCTCATCATCTGTGTAATTTTCTCTGCAACCCTGATCTCTCCTTTTCCCTCTGCCCTTTCAATTGTGTATATATAAGATGTCCTTTTCCATGGACTACCTTCTAAATGTTGACTGTCATCCATGACTGTTTATTTACTAATATAATATAAATAAATATAATTAATTAAGCTGTATTGAACCCATCCCAAAAACTTCTATTGAAATAAACAGTACTCTGAACATTTAGAAATTTAAAAGTCTAAACTTTTGCTTTGAAAAATTAAACAGACACAAACGTGGAACTGATGCTAAGTTTCCATACAAGATTCTATTTGCATTACATAACCAATATTTATCAGAATATATTTATTCTGGTGGTTTATTAGCTGGTTTTGACCAATGAGAAACAGTTCAAGATTTTCTGAAAGTCCCTAAGATAAAACTTCACATTTGTCTATCAGCAACAACATAGACAATAACATACCTAGCTATCTCAAACATATCATGAGGTCTTTTTAGAGTTCTACATTATATCTTTTTTTATTCTGCCCCATGTTCTAATAATGTTCTGATGCTGATGCTGCTATGGTAATAAAGAGAAAGAACCACAGATCATCAGAAATATACAGAGAAAGCATTGGGTTTTCATCATTTTTTTTATTGAACTGATGAGATCAAGAAAAAACAAGAATAACCTCATAAAGTTCTCACATCAGAATGAAATAGGTACATAATTGGAAGGAGGAGGCTATCTCCCACCCTAGAGGTTGCTACTAATATTTTAGTTTTGCTTGTTGGAGCAAGTGAGAAGAGCAGCCCTTATTTCAAGATACCTTCTCAGCTGTAATGAGGCTTCATCACTGCTTGAAAAAACCCCTCTTCCTGTTCAATGGGTTAGAAAACAATGGAAGTTATTACATAGGAGAATGAAAGAGTGTTTTAAACATTCTGGGAGACTTTGATAGTTTTGGAAGTTGTAGCCTAGATTAATGAGGGGAAAAAATAATATTTTAAGAGAAACCGTATTCACAAGGTTAAATATCTTGAAATATGAATAAATTATTAAAATAGTACTTTCTTTGTCTACAGACTCATGTAAGTCAGTAAATTAACATGCAGAATGGGTGACAATATGATAACTCTGAATAGTGAACCCAATGTTAGAATGCTTATATTTTTATCACATACAGTATACTGTATTTCTTTTTCCTTCTCTTCTTCCTCACTTTAACCTCTAACATTGTCTGGTTTGGAATATGTTACAATCTTTTTCCATGGAGGAATTGCAAATGGAATCTATAAATATAAATTGTTGCTGCAACATAGAGCTTATTGGTGCAACTAGCTGTAAAAGAAATGGATAATCTACCCTAATAGTATGCCAAAAAGACTCAGATATAGATCGCCAGATTCACTTCTCTTAAAACACAGAAAAATGTTATCTTTCAGTTCTGCTTCAATATATGAGGGGTATTTCTACTGCCTGTCCTTTGAAGAGGTCATTTTTATATATAGGTTTATTCTGAGGCTATCTAGATCATTTTAACCTCTTTTTTTTTTATTTTATTATTGTGAGCTGCTAAGAGCTGTTGGAGCTGGGTGGTATAGAAGTCCTTGTGATAAGTGAATAAATAAGTATAATAAATGGCAATCTGGAAAACAAGGTGACATAGGACCATCTTTGTATCACTCGGCACTTTCAAATGTTTAGTTGTTTGCTGTTTCAGCATAAAGCAACAAACCCACAGTGGCCTATTTAAATTAGGACCACCCTACTAATCCATCCTGGCTTCAACTTCTTTGCTTTCTAAAAGACATGTCTCTCCATAAAGGGTGAAAAACTACAAAAATGAAGCAGCAAAAACACTCTTTCAGAAGCAGCTTCCTTTTGTGACCACTTTAGTATTTAACATCATTTTTCTGCAAAACTAATGCTTGCTTAAACATACACCAGCCATTAGTTCAGATACATTGTTTAACCAAGCACAAAACCTCCCATTGTACCCACTCTCTCCTTTACAGGTCACTCACTATATGCCCAACTGCAGTAGGGTTTAATGTGCAACGCAAACCCACAGCTCATTTAAAATTACTGAAGCAAGAACAGTGGACTTCTGTGCAGCATTTGGGTTTGGGGGTGTGGAATAAATCACATGAATTTGCAAGGATTTATTTCTGTCTATGAATTATGTTTTTTTCCTACCTTTCAATTGTCTTGATTATGCATTTTTAAATGAATGAATGCTAGATTTAAATGTTTATATGGGTATTTATTGTGAATATATTCCTCTGACTTGTAAGGCTTATGGCATTCAACCTGCTGCAGAAAATCAATATAATTATATATGCTACGTACATATTGAATTATATGAAATATTTTTATTTATTTATTTATTTATTTATCGAACATGTACAAGAAAACAGGTATAAGTATAAACATAGACATGAACATAGGAAATGATTACAAATAAATGGGGACAGTAGGACAGGGATGGTAGGCACGCTGGTGCGCTTGTGCACGCCCCCTATACTTTGGAATAAATACTTTGGAAGAAAGTAACCTGTGTTTCATAAAATAAATGAATTATATCTCCCCTGTCCCCCTATGACTATCTTATCTTACAGCCCTAATATATGTTACATATGTCAGACAATGACCCAATGTTGGTTCAGAAAACAGGCTCTGAATCAGAACCATGTCAGCTCAATTGGAGAAGGAAAAACTTCCCTCCCCAATTACTTTGCTTTTGAAATCCCCACCACCACCAAACATTAATGTAAATTGAAGATTTATACCTTTTAATATTTTTAGGTGAAAAAATTTTTTTAGAATAAAAGTAGATAGAGAATGTAGTATTATCCTGCTTACTACCCACAGCAGCCACTGTATACTTATCCTGCAGAAAAACAAAAATAACGTTTGGGCTACACCTGAGATATATAATGCAATATATTTGATTCTCACATGTTTCAATTGTATTGTGTGCAAATATACATATCTCATTTTTCCATGCCTCTTGAGATTTTCCATGCTTCTTGAGAGTAGATTAAATATGCAGCTTCTAGAAAAATGGCTGAATTTGTGCAATTCATTGTTTTTTCACTTTTTCCTCCTAAATCAGTATGGCAAAGGAAGTATTAGATCTCTGGAAATCAGATTAGTTTAAGCCTAACATAAGAATGTATGTGCCAGAATTCTATGTCCTGGAATCTGCTTTTTGCTTTTAATATCAATTTGGTTTTGTCAATTATTTCTCCACAGGGATTCTAAATTCCTCAGACTAATCCTTTTGCCAATTTCTTGTCTTGCATGTGATTTTTCTCCTCCCATGTTCTGCAAGTTTCACCAGAATTGCATTTTAATACCAAGGGAATCTTTTTTCCAGGTTTATTAGCATAGGAATTCAAACAGCAATGCCCTGTTTTTAATAAAATGTAATATTTAATATTTTAATAAAATATTAAAAACAGTTCTAAAACAAAATAGAAACAAATCAGGAAACATTCAGGAAAAACTCTTAAAGTGGAAAAAATAACTGTGTTTTGGGTATTGGGTATGTTGGGGGAATATCGGGATATGTCAGGGGGGGAAATATAATTACCTAAAGAGCAAATAGCATGGCACAGATAACAATAGTATCCTTTTCACTTCCCAACTTCATTCCATTTTGGAATGTAGCTAAGATTAATTAGATCATATTAAGAGATCCCTTTCTGCTTTAAAATTGGGAATAGGTTTTACTGTTGAATTGCACACAATGGAAAATAATCTCTATAAATTAATTTAATGCCCATATCAAAATCTGGAAACAAATGTCTACTCTCTAAAATCTGATATTTATGACCAATATGACAAATTAATGACTCAACAAGACCATCAGGATAAAGTTATTAAATAATTATAGCTAGAACAGCTGATCTTTAGTTTAGAAGTCTCTGCAAAGAGAATTGAATAATTTGGAAGCTAAAATAGGACTAGTAAAAAAGAATTATGCAAAACCATTTTAAAGTTGTTTAATTAAAGCCATGCCTGAGGATTTTGGTATAAGACAATCTGTTAACAGAAATGGAACATTTATTAAGACTGATTCTGACCATACATACTGTAGATGATAAGCTTTGGAAATTCAGGAAATTTACAAAATAAAGTCTTGAGCAATTTGACAGAGAAAATTGTCATAGTATATAGTTGTTAATTCTGATATTTTAAGAAAAAGGTAATACTGACAATAAAAATAGGTGAAATTCCTTTAAAACTTTTGGAAATTATAATTGAGATTTTGCCAGCTATACTTAGGAAGAGAAGAAACCTAAGATGTTTTACAACAGTTCCTTCGAATAAAAGTTTAGAGACAGATGGGCTACTTTATTAACTTTGTGGATGCAGGCAAAACTTTTGTGTACTCTGTTGAACATGCTAAGAGATATCTTGAATCCTTATCTGTAATAGTACAGAAGAATGAAGACTGAGAACAGATAGAAGTTCAATAACTGGACTAATGAGCTGGTAACTAACTCTTCACAAGTTAATTATGAATTGTTAACATGGATCAGATCAAAATATTGGGGAAAACACATACCGGTATATGTTTCAAAAGACACACATTAAAATGATCATATACTGTAAATCAGTTGAAATGTAATCATTAATTTAAACTCTGTGGCTTTGGATAGAAGGAGAAAAATGTAAATGTAAAAATATTGCCATGGATTCTAGAGAAACAAATTCAGGATGATGAACAAAGATTCATACTAGTACAGTTTCAGATTGAATCTGGAAAAATAACAGTTACTGTATTTCAATTTATGTTCCAAATGATAACAAAACAAACTTGTATGACAAGATATTTTTAATCACTTCTTGAGGGAGATATTCTAATCCTTAGAGATCTGAATGTGAGTTTTTCCCACGCATGGTAAAATTATTTTATCTAATAGAAGCACCAGCAAATATTTAAAATATTTTAACGTATATGTTACTGATATTATCAGTCCTCCCAGATGAACCAGAAAGAAAACAGGATGAGATGAATGAATTCTACTTTATTGTAAGGCTACATGAACAGAATCTTGCAGGTTTGAACACAGAAATCTCCTGCTGCCACTTTTAACTGTTTGATCCATTAGGGCAGGTCCTTCCGAAGTTTCTTTATCTGAACATTAAACCACTCTTAACTAATTGTCTCCTAGGCAACATCTCTTCCCCCTTTCCCTGAGGTCATTCACACATTCCATTACAGTTATCTTCCTGGATGCATAGAAATAGAGAGATAGTACACTTATAATTTTTTCCATTTATAAAACTTGAAGGATATATATATGGATTAGATTTCTAATTCACTGTTAATCAGTTTTATAGACACAGAGATGGCAACTCTTGCTTATACAGATCATAATCTAATAATTATAAGATTGAATAGAGGAACTTCCAGATCAAAAGGATAGAGACTCAATAAACTAACATCATTATAATAGTATATCAAACTGAAATGTTACCAGGAATTAAGCAGCTTCTTCTCAATAAATTAAACCTCTGATCTCTCCTTATCTACAGTATGGGACGGTAATAAAACATTTATAAGAGGTTAAATTATTTCTCTCACATGAAATAGAAAGAATAGCCATGTAAAAAACATAACAATACATTACTGAATGATCTGAAACAATTAGAATCCAGGAATAAACTCAACACAGTTACAGTTTTATAACATGAGATAAATACAGAATCATTATATAGTTAGTGTGAACAAAACATACAAAAAGCTGAATTTTACCAAACAGAAATACTTTGAAAAAGGCAATAAAGCAGATAAATTGTTGGCCAATTAATTGTATAAGGAACAGGCAACATATATTTGGGATAAAATCGAAAAGGTTCCTACAACAAAAGCAATTTGTTAACTAGTATTCCAAATAATAGAAACAATGACATATTTATTTTGAATGTTGTTGATGAGATAAATAAAACAATTAAAAGGCTGAAAGTGGTTCTGATCTTTCTTGATGCAAAAAAAGCTTTAGATAATTTAGAGTGGCCTTTCATAGTTTCAGTTTGAAAAAAAGAAGAATCGTGGCCAATTTTTTTAACATCAACATAAGAATATTTATAAAGAACAAAAAGAGAAGAGTAGATGATTCTTCATCATAATGCACTATCCTGAAAGGACAAGTTAAGGTGCCTTTGCCTTTCTTTGTGTGCTTGTGCCACCACTGAGTGCAGTACTCGTGCCTCGATATCTACCTTCCTAATGTTGAGTGGCTGGTTACCTTCTACAAGCACACTGATCATAGCATTTGTTTGCAATATTCCTCTTCTCTGAGTCTCCTAGGTTGACTACATGACTTTCTGTGCTGAGTATACAGTATCTCAGAATTTATCTCTGAAGAACAATATTTATATCTTACATTTCCTCTTCTCCATATCCTTAATCTGCCCAGTTGCAATGAAGTTGCAATGAAGTTGGGAAAATGAGCAAACCTGATGCAAATTTGTCTCCCTGAGAAGCAGGAAAATAATTCAGATTTTAGGAATCTGGAGGCCTGGTATTAATAGTTAGCATTGCCAGAAGAAAATTAGATTAAGTCACAAAATGAAATAAGGGGCTCCTTACCAGCCAAAGTGGAATCTGTGGAGGGGGGGAGAGAGGATCCTTCAGAGTGAAATAGGAAGATCACACTATATAATGTGAGAGGATGAAATGAAATCAAATTTAGAGGAAAGGATATTAAAAGTGTGTTGTTGTGGTGCAACAGCACACTGACAGCCAAGAAGACAGAGATATATGTGTTCTGCTGACATAAAGACACAGATCAACCCTGGAGAAACAGCTAGAAAAAAAAAGAAAAGGAAGCAGTGTAGGAAAGCAACTTGAGGAAATAAAAGGAGTTATATTTAAAGTGGGATGTTACAGGAAAAGGAAGAAAGAGATTATTTTTAGTGAGGTAGTTTAAGAAGACAGCATGGCAATAAAGGCAAAAGATTTGAATGAGGAGAGCAAGTGACAAAGGTTTGCTCTTGAATAAGAGGAAAGGAGAGAATGGCCAAAGCTTTTTCCTTGCTGTATGCACTGATGGCAGACCTGTCTTCAGCCAGAATTCCAAGGATGCAAGGTATCAGCTGGTGAAAGGATTGAAGCAAAGAGAGTAATCAATCATGGTTGGAAGAACTCATGAGAAGCCAAACTGGGATTTGGATCAGGACCAGCAATGAGGAGGCCAAAGAGGGATCAAATGGAGTCCAGAAGAGAGGAGAGGAAACTGTTTTGTGAGACTCTTGCAAGATAAGCAAAGTTGTTAAATTGTGTGAATATATTCAAGAAGTTAAAGCATTCTAGGTTTTGGGATAATTCAGAATGAGAAGAATTATACTCTCCCGATAGACCTCTCAAGAATGGGGCTAGGATAGATTCATTTCCATTTCCATTGATTTCAGCAGCTACAGTTTTATTATCTTATTTGTATCTTTGAAAAAAAAATGATTATTTTTATTTTAATGTAAGTGGTAAAATAGGAACTGTTTCCAGCCTTTGTTCCAAAATTCTAGAAAGGTGATCTTTGTCACTATAAAAACTTCAGGAGAGCTGGTATTATCCCTTCGACTCCCTGCTTGTGAATAGGTTTTGGATAGGAATTTTAAAAAGAGTCTTCGGGGGGGGGGTCTTACAACTGGTCATTTCTTTCCTTCAAAGCAGTTTTTCAGACTTAGAACTAGCTACCCTGAAACCCACTCACCCCTCAAAAAACAGGGCTATATTAGACGCAGTCACTATCCATGCAGCAACATCTCTGCATGCATAATCTATTAGTAAAGAGAAGGTCTGAACATGCAGACTAGTTCCAGTGAATGAAGAATTTAGCAAGCTCCACTTTGACATTTGATGACAACCATGTCATCAAATCCCCACCCCTTTGTCATATGTTTTGCACATGCATTGCATGTTAAAAAGTGATGACGCTTCAACCCTGTCATTGGGGCTGTTGTTTTGACTTTTCCTGACTCCAGTGGATGCCTGCAGATCAAAAGAAATTAACACCAAATACATACTTGGCACACAATGTATAACTGTTTCCTGTTGTTCAGATAGTTCACAAGCACTGCTTATAATGGATGCTCTTTCTTAGTACATTTTAAGCACCAAGTAATAATCTAACATTACCACTTTAACAATTAAAATTGTCTTGTTAATTCAGTAATATTTTTTAAAAAATCTGGCACAAATTAATCAAAAGATTTTTATCCACCATGCAGCAGATTTTAGAACTTTAAAACTGTTTAATCCACAAAGCAGAGAAAGGAAAGCCATTTTCAGCATTTTTAGGATCCTGTATTTGCCTTTTTTTTTTTGTCCCACTGCTGTCAACTGAAATGCTGAGATGGGGAAGGCAGGAGGAGGGAGCAGTAGTTGGACTTAATTGATGACGAGAATGAATAAAACTAAACATCTTTTAGAGCAGATGTTAAGCTCAAACCAACAGAGAGACGAATTAAGTTGTTAAGGAACTTTTATTATTTTCCCTTATCTATTAGTTTCACATTCTAGGAAAGTTGTATGTTTAAATCCTACTTTGGATCTTTTTTTAAAAAAAATTGTACCACTAAATTATTATCTTAAGTTCCATTTTTGTTATCACTTTGTAGCCATGGTCCAAACTCCATGCAGAGTCCAGGGAAGGAGACGGGGAGAGTTAGCCATTTTGATTAGAGGGCTCTTGAAAACAATTTGAGAGCTGTAAAAATCACTAGCCTTTCTTTTAGCTTTTCCGTGGCTTTTAACCATTCCGTGGCTTTGTCTTCACAATTGCAACTACCACCGACTTCCCCTTCAGGTTTGCAGTCTACATCACTTGTACCAATTGCTGAAGTTACTCTGCTTTGACCTGTAAATCCTTTCTAATTTCTAGCTATCTTTGTGCTCTGGAAGAGATGTTACATTGCTACATGCCGTGATTAAAGCCAAGGCCCCAGGAGAGTGTCTGACTCAGAGCAGAAATGCCAAAGTCAAGGAAACATTGATTTTAAGAAGAGGTCCTATATCTAATCAAATTTCGGTAATCTCAGCCACTGACCTTTTCCTGTATGAGCGAATTTATGTGTAGCTTAATCCCTGGCATCCTTATCACCTGATGTGCACGACTGCCGCCTTTAACATAATTGCTGGATCATTTTAGATCATTAATTTTGGCATGATTAAATTTTGGTCTGAACAAATATAAGAAAATGATTTTCTATATTCTATTTACAACATATCCAAACATTAAGCTGATAGGAAAAAAAGAAGAAGAAATTCGTGTAAGTTGAAATACTTTCTTCCATGTTCTGAACATAATCAGAACATGGACTTTTGATATGATGCCATTGCAAAGTACAGCTTTAAAAGCTATACAGTGAATTATACAACAAGCAGAATACCAGATGCTGCTAATACTGATATTTTAAAATTCTTTGGGGATTTTCATTTTTTCATTATTATTTTTTGCAAGGAGAAGGCATTTTAGTTTTTAGAGCAGATTATAATAAATATTACACATGTTGAGATGTGCATTCTTCAGTGAGAGTAAGTAGGGAAAATGGAAGTCACTGTCTTTTCTTGAAATGTATGTTTTAATTTACTGACAGAAAGAAAGAAGAAAGCAGATGACTCCTAACCAAAATATCTAACTTTAGAACTGTTCTGTCCCCACTACATGTTAGTTTCTGTGCAGCTTGACATGCAGCTAAACCCACCTATCCTCCAATAAAACAGACCGTGTGAATGCTTTATTGAAAGAACAGGATATGGTGAAACTGGGGAAAATAGGGATACATACAATGAGAACCAAATACAAGATAAACATTATTGAGTTATTGCTGATCATAACAATTAATACAAGCAATTTAAATCTCACCAGCTCTGTGTGTGGGATGTGGGTTTGTCCTTGGATGACCATGTGCCACAGATTAAGATGGATTCTTCTTTGTGCTTCTGCCTTTTCCAAATGCTAAAGGAAATGGAGTCTGGCTTTCCAGCGTGCACTTGTTTTGAGAGTGCGGGCTGATGGGTAATGGGGTGGGGTCAGCTTCAAACAATATACTTGGTGTTTGTCTCTCCGGCCACTAGATGGGGCTAGAGAGCAACAACAGTATACAAAGATTGTATGTTGGGGCATATTTGTCCCTCTGGCCACTAGATGGGACTAGAGAGCAACAACAGTATATAAAAGTTATATGCTGGGGCATGACAAGAACAGCATTCCCTAACACTGGCAACTTTAAGATGTGTGGACTTCAGCTTTTCATGCTAGCTGGGGAATTGTAGGAATTTGTGTTTACATATAATAAACTTGTTGAAGGAAACATTGCTTTAAAAAAGAACCATAAAGGATTCTCTGACAATACTTTTGTTCTTCTTCACCTTCAGAGGTTTATCAGTCATCCACTACAAAGAGCAGCCATATTATTGCATCATGGTCAGGCAAACTATAGGTAAGTCCTCATTTAATGATGGTAATTGAGACCAGAATTTTCATTGTTAAATGATGCATTCATAAAGCATGAGGTCATTGACTGCACCACTTAGCGATGGAAATTGTTTCCAATTCAAGTTGGATGGTGATGGTAAGCAATGATTTGCTGGAGTTATTTCCTTCAGAATTTTCAACAAACCCTGGTAGCAATAAATGCAGAGAGAAAAAGAAGATTAACTCAGTGTTATGGGCAAGTAACCTCACTGACCATGTTTGTAGGAGATGACCAGAATGAGCCTGAGGGTGAAATGCATCGTCGGTTAGGAGTTGCTATGTTCCCACAAGAGATCTCCCTTGAATTCCATCGACTCTTATCTAGCATCAGTTTGCCTTAACCATTAATAGATCAGATATTTCTGTATAGGTAGCATGTAATAAACTTGAAGTGATTTGAACTAAACTCCTGTTTCTGTTCACTTGCACCTGTTTGCTAGCATTCAAAAATATCCTATTTCCTGTATTGTGCTATTTCATATTCTTATAACAGTTTAACAGTTTAACAGTTTAACAGTTTAACATCTTAACATCTTAACAGATTAACAGATTAACAGATTAACAGATTAACAGATTAACAGATTAACAGATTAACAGATTAACAGATTAACAGATTAACAGATTAACAGATTAACAGATTAACAGATTAACAGAGTTGGAAGGGACCTTGTAGGTCATCTAGTCCAACCCCCCCCCCGCGCTCATGCAGGAGACCCTACACCATCTAGTCCACCCCACTCCACCCCGCTCATGCAGGAGACCCTACACCATTTCCGACAAATGGCAGTCCAGTCTCTTCTTGAAAGTCTCAAGTGTTGAAGCTCCCACAACTTCCGAAGGCAAGCTGGTTGATCATTCTCACTGTCAGAAAGTTCCTCCTTATTTCCAGGTTGAATCTCTCCTTGATCCGTTTCCATCCATCATTCCTTGTCTGGCCTTCAGGTGCTTTGGCAAATAGCTTGACCCCCTCCTCTCTGTGGCAGCCCTTCAAATATTGGAACACTGTTATTATGTCTCCCCTAGCCCTTCTCTTCACTAGACTAGCCATGCCCATTTCCTGTAACCGTTCTTCATATGTTTTAGTTTCCAGTCCCCTAATCATCCTGGTTACTCCCCTCTGCACTTTTTCTAGAGTCTCAACATGTTTTTTATAGTGTGGTGACCAAAACTGGATGCAGTACTCTAGGTGTGGTCTAACTAAGGCTTTATAGTGTGGTATTAGTACTTCACTAGATCTAGATTGTATCCCTCTGTTAATGCAGTTCAGGATTGCATTGGCTTTTTTGGCTGCCGCTGCACACTGCTGAAAAGCCATATCGGTGACCACATGAGCTCAGGTCCTGCACGCATGAGCGCGCTGGCCAGCTGATTTTCGGGCCTTCTGGGTCCACTGGGAGTCAGGAAACAAGCTGTCTCCAGCCTCCGGAGGGGGTGGGGAAGGCCCATTTTTTGCTCTCCCCAAGCTCCAGAGCCTTTCTAGGAGCCTGGGGAGGGCAAAAACGGCCTCCCCCCCTTGGAGGCCCTCTGGAGGCCAGAAATGGCCCATTTCCCAACTTGAAATGGGCCATTTCTGGCCTCCAGAGGACCTCTGGGGGGGTGGGGAAGGCCGTTTTCGCCCTCCCCAGGCTCCTAGAAAGGCACTGAAGCCTGGTGAGAGCGAAAAACGGGCGTGCCATCGCGTGCCGGGAACACGTGCATGCGCGGGGGGGGGGTGCATGGAATTATGGGTGTGGGCATGCACGTGCGCGACCCCCCTGTGCTCCCCCCTTTTGGCACATGAACCAAAAAAGGTTTACCATCACTGTTCTAGGGTGTCAGCTATTCCTGCCAGCTTAGTATCATCTGCAAATTTGGTAAGTTCCCCTTCTATTCCCTTATCTAAGTCGTTTATGAAGGTATTGAAGAGTACTGGGCCTAAGACGGAACCTTGTGTACCCCACTGCTTACTTCTCTCCATGTAGACTTCGACCCATTAAGGACTACTCGTTGAGTACGGTTTGTCAGCCAGTTGTGAATCCATCTGGTGGTGAAGCTGTCTATCCCACTTTTTTCTAGTTTACGAAGAAGTAAGTTGTGGTCTACTTTGTCAAATGCCTTGCTGAAGTCTAAGTATATTATGTCCACAGTATTTCGCTGGTCTACTAATTTAGTCATTGTGTTGAAAAATGAAATGAGATTGGTTTGGCATGATCTGTTTTTAACAAACCCGTGCTGGCTGCTAGTTATTACTTTACTCGTTTCTAGGTGTTGGCAGATCTGAACCACATCAGCTCTTTTCCAGTCCTCTGGTAGTTCCCCGGTGTTCCAGGATTTTTGAAAGATGTGGTGCAGTGGTTCTGTGATGACATCTGCCAGCTCTTTTAGAACTCTGGGATGTAATCCGTCCAGTCCTGGTGATTTGTATTCGTCAAGTTCAGACAGGTGTTCTCTTACTGTGGGTTTGTTTATTTTAACTTTAGTTTCCAGTCTGTTTTTTTGCAGTTATATTTCTGGAAGGTTGGGCTATTTTTTTTTTTTTTTTTTTTTG
>QLTV01003728.1:2366242-2384073 GCA_003457575.1 Thermophis baileyi | reverse complement strand
TTTTTTCCTGAAACCGAATTGCTTGTTTGAGAGTAGGTTGTTTGTTTCTAAGTGGAGGGTAATGGATTGGTTTATGATTGATTCCATGACTTTGCAGGTGATGCAGCATAAAGAGATTGGTCTGTAATTTTCAACTAGGCTGGGATCTCCCTTTTTGAAGATGGGGATGACCGTGGCTAGTGACCATAGGTTTGGTAGGGAGCTGGTCCTGAAGGATTTTTCAAAGATTATGCTTAGCGGTTCAGCCATAGCGGCGGAGAGCTTTTTTAGGAAGTATGCACATAGTCCATCAGGTACGATTGATAGAGATGGTTTTAAGATGCGTAGTGCTTTTTCAATGTTATCTTCTGTGAAATCTATTTGTGTTAAATCGTTATAATTATTTGTGGTACGACTAGGGAAATTTGGCCATGAGCCGTTGCTGTTTACAAAGACTGAGCCGAAAAATGTGTAGAAGAGGTTTGGTTTTAACTATTTCATCATTGCATTCTTTGCCGTTAGGTCCTTTTAGGGGTGGGAGGGATCTCGAGTCCTTAAGTTTGTTGTTTACAAAATTGTAGAAGGTGCGGTTGGACTTCGTGTGCAGAAGGTTTTCCTCTTGTTTGCTGTGGTAGTTGGAGCATTCAGTCTTTATTTGGTGGCATATATTTTTGTAGCGGTTTTTAAAGGTTGCTACGTAGCCAGTTTTGTTTTTCCGCCAGAGAGATTTTTTTTGGATTGGAGCTTCCTTATTGATATGGGAAGTTTGTTTTTTTTTTTTTTTGCTTTTGGTAGTGGTACATGTAGTCTGATAGTTCTTTTGACTTCAAGCAAGAAAATGTTATAAAGGTCATCGGCAGTGTTACAGCCAGAGAATAGAGTTTGCCAGTCTAGAGATGAGAGGTCGGCGTCTATGAGTTCATAGTTGGCTTTTTTGAAGTTGTAATTGGGTATCCCATCATTAAGGTGATTTTTGCAATGGTGTACATTGAGACAAAAGTCAATCGTGCTGTGGTCACTTTTGGAAAAGGGTTCTTTTATTTGTAGTCCATAGATTGAGCTGTGATTGATATCCTGTGATTGAAATGCACACTCTGTTTTTTGAACCTGTTGGGCCAATTGTGCTTTTCAAATGGCAAAGTTTTAACTTGGTGGAAGGGTTTCCATTGCAGGGCTGAGCAGAGAGACAAAAGTGTCTTTACAACGCAATTCAAGCTTGGGTGCTACAAAGGATGCTACTGAGTGGGACAAAATAAATAAATACATAATAAAGGGATGTTTGGCTTGTGAGCAGTTGATTGGTATGTAGAATGCTGTTGATTAATTGCAAGGAATGAAGGTAGTGAGTTTTAAATTTATATCAGTGCATAATGTTTATTTACTTTTTTAAAAATTTCATGATTGCACATGATTACAGACAAATGTTGAAGTTCAAGGAATAAACCATAAATATGACAGAGGTTGTAACCTGCCTTTGCTGTACTAAGATCTGGAGGTCAAGGGCATGCTAGCCATAGAAATATAATCCCAGCTCTCAGATCAAATAATCTCTTAGGGTTGTTTTTTCAGGGGAAATCTGGAGATGGAAGGGCTATAAATACTATTTCCCCCCCAGAAAAAAAGATAGGATACACAACTAAAGAATAAAACAAACAAATGCAAATGTAAACTCATGTAATTTATCTCTACTGTACGTCCTATTTGGTATATGTCTCGAGCTGACATACTAAACATTATAGATAGATATACTGTATGCTACAGGAATATTAACAATTGCAGGTCAGAATTTAGAAACTGAACACATGTATTGTCTGTAATTATAGAGAAAATGTGGTGCTTTCTCCTATAGAATGTATGGTTTTGGTTTACTGGTTAACGAACCAGACTAGAAAGTGGGAGGCTGTAAGTTCTATCTTATCCATGAAATCCAACTAGGTGATCTTGGGCCAATCACTCTCTCTCTCTCAGCCCAGTCCTGTGGGGTCCTTGGTGCCCTCTGAGCTTGGTTGTTTTCTTGCAGGCATTTTATTACCAAACTAGGTAATATCATCAGTGCTGGGACTAGCACATCAGTGCAAGGACTGTATATTTTAACTGTGAGCTACAAATATTCTCTTATATTGGTATCCACAGTTTTTGATGAGGAAAGAGTCTACTGACTATTTATGTGTATCTATGCTACTGTATAATGGAGGTGCACATTCTGTTCTGTACATTCTCATCTGAGACTCAATTACATTGTACCTTCGTCTACCTGCTTTTTACAATAATCCAGCAGTACTGCTATCATTAGAACTGAAATCCTTTATATGGCTAGTCAAAAGTAAATCCCATTATACACAGTATTACTCACTAGTAATCATGTAACAGTTTTAATCTCCTTTTCTTAATTACATTCCTTTCTTCATTCCCAGTACTTCTTTTAACTGAGAAAGTATGAATGGTTGAGTCCATAATTATCTAAAAATGATTTCTTGTAACTTTAATAAAAAGATTACCTTTTATTATAATGCGATTCTTTCTTTCCTTCCATCCTAGCTATATAGTAATTTAAGACTATTAGAGTAGGGCCAAGCAATGGTATGCATTAGACATCATGCCTAATGCAAATGCTACTACAGAATCATTTCAAATATTATTAAACTTTGCCCTTGTAGACTTTATTTTCTGGAAGTTACTGTACTGTTCAGCAAAATCTAAAGGGCTGTAGGTGCCCACTTCAGTTGTACAAACTTACCTTAAACACCACTGAACTCAACAAAAGAGATACTGATTGTATCAAAATCCAAATTTCATAATAAGTCTATATTTGATATTCATAAAAGCCAAAATACTTTCAGAGGTTTGGTTGCACTTGAAACTCCTTCCAACCATCTTACCCTGAAAACATTTCTTGAAGGCATAAGCTACATTTTTCCCAACAAAAAGTATTCTCACAAAGCAGCTGTATTTTAGAGTTTTTAATGTTGCTTTACTGTTCCTACATAGGCTATAGTGTAGGAACACTCAGGCTTTAAAACCCAGTTTTTTTGGACCAGATCACTTCTTTCCTTCTAAATAAGCTCTTCTGCAGTAAATTGATCTTTGGAAAGTTCACATTCTTCTATTAAAGTTAGGAATAGCAATTAAGAGCTATTCCTCTCTGTGATAGCAATTAAGAGCACTGTTCCTCTCTGTGATCCCATTGGGTGTTTTTTTTCCCAACATTTCAGAATTTAGATTCTAGTTTTGCCTGTTTCATCATCTTGTGGTTCTTGAAGAATCACTAAGGCCAGGAGAAATTCCATCAGTATTATTAGAGGTTCTGGGAAATAGCAGCAGATTTTTTTAAATAGTTTTTTATTGAAGAAACAATTAAAAACATTGGACATGGTGCAACTTTTCTGGTTCAAACATTTCCATAAAGTTTTCCCTAACAACAAGTACCATTCATACCCAATATTTAAATATGTACAAGCTATCAAGCTTCAAACACATATATCCCTTCATATGTAAAAGTTACATTCAATTCAGCCGCCCAGAGTCCCTTGGGAGTTGGGCGGCATACAAATTTAATAAATAATAATAATAATAAATACAAATACAATTCCTACATATCACACAATACTATAGTAATATTTTTCAACTCTCAACTTATCAATGTTCCTCTACCATTTCCTCCTCACTTCTAACAACTGATACATTTTATTCCAGATTTTGTAATATTCTATCTCACCCTTGTCTTTGAGTTCTAGAGTCAGCCTGTCCATTTCTGCACAAATCAATATCTTCTTAATTATCTCTTCTTCATTGCTTTTCCAATTTTGCGCAAATACCAATCTTGCTGCCGTTAGTATATGCAACATTAAATATATTGTTCCTTTGCTATATTTATCTTTTGTAATCCCTAACAGGAATAGTTCTGGCTTTAAATCTACGCTTTGGTTTAGCATTTCTTCCAGCCACCTTCTTATCTGATGCCAAAATTCTCTAGTTTTCGGACACACCCACCACATGTGGTAGAAGGTTCCTGGTGCTGCCTTGCATTTCCAGCACAACAGCGATAAGTTTCTATTCATTTTAGCTAGTCTTGTGGGTGGAAGATGCCACCTGTAAAACATCTTGTATAAATTTTCTTTATACGTAGTGGCTAAAGTTAACTTTCTATTCCTCTCCCATAATTCCTGCCATTTATCTAATTTGATACTATAACCAAAATTTTTGCCCCAGGCTAGCATGGTTTCTTTCACTTGTTCTTCCGCCGTTGCATATTCCAGTAGGTATTGATATATATTTTTTATCACTTTCTCATCTGTTCCTAATAAAATTTTGTCTAATTCCATGAATTCTTTCTTTATGCCCCATTCTTTTTTATCTTTCATGTATTGAGACTGAACTTGTAGATATGCCCACCATTCCAGTTCTATTCCTTCCTCATGCAATTCTTTCCTAGATTTTAATTCTCCTCTTTCGTTTAGTATGTCCTTGTATGTAGCTACTTTCCCTAGGTTAATGAAGTTTGGATGTGCAAACATCTCCAGTGCCGATAACCAGTTCGGGATTTCCATATAATTTTGTTGTTTGACTTTTACCCAGACATCCAATAGAGCCCGTCTAATGTGATGCCTCTGGAAGTACTGGTGGGCCTTGTGCTTCCCATCCCAAAGGACAGCATGCCACCCTATTTGCATATCATGCCCTCCCCAGTGCTAATAGCCTCCTGTTTTTTAGTCTTATCCAATCTCTTACCCATATAAGTGCTGCCGCTTGGTAGTATTTTTCCCAGTCAGGTAGGCCGAATCCTCCTCTTTCCTTAGATTCCTGTAATAATTTGAATTTAATTCTGGGTTTCTTCCCTTGCCAAATAAATTTGGACACAATTTTGTTCAGGTTTCCAAAATAATCCTTTCCTAATCTTATTGGTATATTTTGAAATAAAAAAAAAGTATTTTTTGTAAAATGTTCATTTTAACTGTTGCAATTCTCCCCATAAAGGAGAGTTTCAAATTTTTCCACCTGTTCAGATCCGCCTTAATTTGATCAATTAATTTATTATAATTATCCTCTTTGAATGTTACACATCTTGCCATTAATTGTATTCCTAAGTATCTAACTTTCTTTGCTGTCTGAACATTTATTCTCTCAATCAAATCATTTTCCTGAATTTTAGTCATATTTTTAACTAACATTTTGGTTTTTTCCTTGTTTACCCTCAAGCCAGCTACTTCGCCATATTCTCCCAGTACTTCCATTAGCCTCACACCAGACTGTGATGGCTCTTCTATAATAAACAAGAGAGTAATACAAGCAAATAAAGAATTAGAGATGACTGTTATCTTTTTAGAAATAGAAAAAGTGGCGTACTTCCTACATTTTCAAAATGTAAGAGAAGAAAAAGGAGAAGATCTACCGTAGATGATGGCGGAACTACTAGCGAAAGCCTTGGGGATCGGAAAAGAAGAAATGTTGAATGAGATGGATGAAATTTACAGGATCCACACTAAATATGCGAGATGGCATAATCTCCCAAAAGAAGTCCATATCAGATTTGTAAAAAAGTCAGTTAGAGATTAGATACTCCATAGGACCAGAGATGATCCATTAGAGCAGTGATAGCGAACCTTTTTTTTCCTCGGGTGCCAAAAGCGTGCGGGCGCGCGCTATCGCATGCACACATGTGCCCACACCCATAATTCAATGCCCCCATGCACCACACACCCCTGTGCATGCACACATGACCCCCCCGCGCTGCCCTGCCCCCCGTGCATGCATGCACGACCCCCCTCCCCCACTCCCCGACCATTTCCCGACTTCCGGTGGGCCCGGGAGGCCCGGTTTTCACCCTCCCCAGGTTCCAGAGGCCTCCCTGGAGCCTGGGGGGGGCGAAAACGGCCTGTAGGACCGTTTTTCACCCTCCCCAGGCTGCAGAGGCTTTCTTGGAGCCTGGGGAGGGCGAAAATGGCCTCCCCTGCCCCCCCAGAGGCCCTCCAGAGGCCGGAAATGGCCCATTTCCTGACTTCCTGTGGGCCCAGTAGGCCCATTTTTTGCCCTCCCCAGTCTCCAGAGGCTTCCCTGGAGCCTTGGGAGGGCAAAAACAGCCTCCCCCATCCCCCCAGAGGCCCTCCGGAGGCCAAAAACACCCTCCCAGAGCCTCCGTGCGAGCTGAAAATCAGCCTGTTTCCCGACTTCCAGTGGGCCCGGTAGGCCCATTTTCCGCCCTCCCTAGGCTCCAGAGGCTTCCCATGAGCCAAAAAATGGCCTCCTCCGTTCCCCTGGAGGCCCTCCTGAGGCCAAAAACACCCTCCCAGAGCCTCCACGTGAGCCGAAAATCAGCTGGCCAGCGCGCACATGCATGCTAGAGCTGAGCTAGGGCAATGGCTCGCATGCCAGCAGATATGGCTACACGTGCCACCTGTGACATGCATGCCGTAGGTTCGCCATCATGGCATTAGAGAATAGAGGAAGGCAGTTAGTGGTACTCAAACAAGTGCCAAGAAGGGTGAGATAATTAAGAAGGCCCTATCAACATCTGACAACTAAACTGAATAGACACAATATTAATTTTAGGTGGTTGACACCGGAGGGAATTATGGTTGTATGGCAGGAAAAAAGATTTAGAATAGACACAATAGAGAAAGCGGAAGAATTTTACAAGCAGAACTTTGGTAGTGAAGAAGAAAGAGAAGAAAGAGAAGTAAGAGAAGAAGGCGAGATAAGAGTACAAGATATGGAAGAAAAGGTAGTGCAAACCAGAGAGAAGGACAGTGTGAGAAGAGGAAAAATGGAATATGATGAGGGTAGACTCAAAGAACCAAAAGAGGCTAGATCATCTAGGGCAACAAGACCTAGATATAGGTAGAGATATGCAGGAAGAAGTAATGATATTATCCTTGAATGTTAATGGACTGAACTCCCTGCCAAAGAGGAAAAAATTTCTTAAGAAACTTAGTAAGATGAATTTGGATATAGCAATATTACAAGAAACACACATATAGAGACAGCATGAACATCTATTGGCCTACCCCAAATTGGGAAACATGTTTGCATCATTATCGCAACAGAAGAAGGGGTGAGTAGTGGCATATATCAAGGAGGGAATTCTAGTAAAACAAATTTATAAAGACGATGAAGGTAGGATATTAATATTAGACATAACATTAAACCAAAAATGGATTATCATCATGGGAATTTATGCCCCGAATGAAGGGGAAAAGCAATTCTACAAGAAGTTACATAATGTTATTGGAGAGATAGATAATGATAGTATTTGCATCTTGGGGGACTTCAACACAATAGTGGATAGAAATTTAGACTACAAAAGCGGAAAATTAAGAAAAGGAATTAGAAGAATTTTACCTAATACTTTTTTTAAAATGGTAGAAGAATTGAATATTCATAGCTGGAGAGAGAGGAATTTGGGGGGAAATCAGTATACTTACTACTCGGGTCGACATCATTCATGGTCTAGAATTGACATTGTCTGGATGTCAACAGAATTAAATGCGGACGCGGAAGAAGTTATAATTGATAAGAACCTCTGGGCAGACCACAACCCATTGAAAATCAAATGGAAGGGGCAAAAGAAAACAAGGAGGTGGACCCTAAAAAGAACAATTTTAAAACATAAAGAATTTAAATTGAAAATGGAAGAACAAATGTGTTTGTTCTTCCAGAAAAACAAGAAAGAAGACACAAATAGTCAAAATTTATGGGACATGGCAAAAGCTTACATGTGAGGTATTGCAATCGCCTATATGGCAAAAGAATATAAAAAAGAAAGAAACAGCAGCAGAAAAGTCTAGAGGAGGAATTTGGCAGACTAGAGGAAGAATTACAAAAGGAACCCCAAAGACGTGAGTTGAAATAACAAATGGACTTAATCAAACATAAGTTGAACATCATTGAGAAGGAAGACCTAGCGCAGCAAGTAAAGTGTAGTAAACAAAATTTCTTCAAAAACGCAAATAAGCCTGGGCGATGGCTAGCCTACAGATTGAAAAAAACAGAAAGACAGAAGGTGGATTAGCAAATTACACAATGAAGAGGGAAATATAATACACCAAGACAAAGGGAAAAAAATATATGAGTTTTATAAGGAATTATACAAGGAGAAGAATAGCAGCAGATTGATCACATATATTTTATTACAAAAGGCTAGTGCCTGCAGGCAGTACAATATAGATCACTGTTGTTAAAGTCTGTGGTAAGCAAACAGAACCTGGTTGATCTCTCTATCAAATCCCTTGTTATGGGTAGTTATGATGAGATCATTTAGAATATGAGATAAAGTTATAACATGAAAACATCTGATGAAACAGCTAGCAGCTCTTCCACATTCAAAATTAGCATTATACCCTCAAAACATTTAAAACTGAAACTGTTGGAATTATTGACATCTTGTGAGATATCAAAATCTAGGGGCTCTTGGGTTTTCATATGGGATTTTGTGAGATTCTGGAAACAATGCCACTTTTCACGAGACTTTGCAATCTAATCAGTTTCTGAATATTTGTAAACAATTTATTTTTATTTTACTTTCAGTTGCCAACCATGCTATAACTAATTCAGAACAGATACGACACAGAAACATCAAGCCATGCCCCTTAGGCTATATATCTACATTTGCATGTCGCTGTAAAATGTGAATAATAAATAGGAGTCCTGTGCTTCTGAAATGGTGGTCTTTTAGAAAATAAAGGACAAGGGATTTTAACTGACAAGTGTAATGTTTCATTGTAGATTAGTGAATCTGTCTCTCCCTCTTTATAAAATGTAGTGCATGCTCTTGGGAAAGGAGCAAATAGATAAACTGAAGAGCTAATTAAAGGGAACCACGAAAGAAGCTATTCTATGTTGCCTATAGAGTTCTACTGTTCCATGTTTATTATAACCATGATGGGCTTCATTACTTGTACTCTCTTGGCTCTTATCTTCTAAATGTAATCAAAATCTCTTCATATTGATTCTTAGAACTCAGAACTTTAGAACTTAGAACTTCACTCAGGTAAATTTTTTGATTCCAAAACAAAAATGGCAAGCTATGTTGTTACTTAATTTTGAAACATCTAAGCATAGTTGAACTTTCTATGGAATACTTGAAGCTAACATTTGGTTTTCATTTATTCTTGGCTTAAACCAAGCTAACAATCAGAACATAGGCATCTTCCTAGATTCCTCGTGTCTAATTACTTCAAATAAAAAGTTTCCTCCTGAGAGGAAACCCTTTCATTCTGTATTTGACAGGTAGAAATTAGTTGCCTAATGACATGGAATTGTTCTGCAAATTGAAGGAATTAAGTGAGCTTTTTTAATTTGGACTCCTTCTAAATTACATTTTAATTTGGATTCTAATGTGATGAGGTGGATGGTGTGAGGGAGCTTAATTTGGATTTTCTTCAGTAATTTGATATTGCCCTTTTCCCAGATTTCATATGTCTCTTTTATTTCCTTTGATATTTACTTAGTCTCAAAGCTATCATGCTTACGTGTGCAACCTGTTTAGTACATTTTTGCAGGATGAGGTGAAATCTGTGCAGGTTTGTGATTTATGCCTGTAATTAATTATAATGTGCGTTATTCCAGTCCATGGGGCCTGGACGAAAAAGGGGCATGTCATAACCGAGACAAAATGAGTAAAACAGCTCTACAAAGTCATTTAGCAGAAAAAATATTTCTGGGTTTATACATTTGAATTATTATATCTTCTGTTTATTTGTTACAAATATGGAACAACTTTGTTACATTTGCATTTATAACTAAGAAAATTCACATTTCCCAGATTATTATAACCTTTTTCTATAAATTTCTCCAAATATGGCAACACAATTCTTAGAGAAAAATATTTGTAAATGTATGTGATAAAATTTGTATATAAGACATCCATTTAACCAGAAAACAAATATCCATTTAAAAAACAACACAGATTAAAATGGTAACAGAATAAAAGAACCCTTTAGATTAGGAATCATCTGTTTTATCCACCCTAATTGTTATGACCAGGCAACTCACTCCTGGAGAAACCTGTTTAATTTTTCAATCAATCTGTTTCAAATTTTGGACTTGCAATCCAGTGAACTTTAGCTGAGCTTGCTTGTTTCAACATATACATGGATAGATGGATGGAGTTGGTCTTGAACCACTGTGGCCTCTTCCAGCATTAAGATTCTCTTCTTAACCCATCATTATGATCCATTTAATTTTAAATTTCAAATGAGAGAGACAGAGATTGATCTAGTAATTAAGGTACTGGCTAGAAACCAGGAGGTTGATCTAGTAATTAAGGTACTGGCTAGAAACCAGGAGGCTGATCTAGTAATTAAGGTACTGGCTAGAAACCAGGAGACTGAATTCTAGTCCTGCCTTAGGTATGAAAGCTAGCTGAGTGGCCTTGGGCCAGTCACTCTCTCAGCCCAACCCGCTTTATAAGGTTGTTGTTGTGGATGAAATGGGAGAAGAGAAGAGTATTGTGTATGCTTGCCACCTTGAATTATTTATAAAAATATTAAATGTGGATAAAAATCTAATAAATAGATAAATACTTGCTTTGCTTGACTCCAACAAGGCCTTTTATAGCAGAAAGGGCAACTCGAAATAGCAATAGCAATAGCACTTAGACTTATATACCGCTTTACAGTGCTTTACAGCCCTCTCTAAGCGGTTCACAGAGTCAGCATATTGCCCCCAACAATCTGGGTCCTCATTTTACCCACCTCGGAAGGATGGAAGGCTGAGTCAACCTTGAGCCGGTGAGATTTGAACCGCCGAACTGCAGCTAGCAGTCAGCTGAAGTAGCCTGCAGTGCTGCACTCTAACCACTGCGCCACCTCGGCTCTTGAAATTACAGTATATTTTGGATTGAAAATGTTTTCTCTTCAAAATCATAGTTGTTGATTGTGGCATGTTTTTCAAGCTGGCAAGGGGGAAATACACCAAGAATATATAGCTTATCTTAAACTTGGCTTTATTAAAAATATGATTTAATGTTGAATATTTTTCTACTGTAATCACCTAGGATGAGACTTCTAATTCTTAGGGCTGATTGGCACCCCATTTTATGAGCTATTTAATTCAAATTCTAATTATTTCAATTATTTCTATATATTACTTATTTATTTGTTGTACTTACACCCCTCCATGATCAAACTGCTGCTGGCTCTTTTCTTTCTTCTGCAGGAAGTGTTCTCCTTACATTTATAGAATCATAAGATAACAAGTAGATCAGAGGTGGGTTCAGACCAGTTCGGACCGGTTCGCCCGAACAGGTAGCACCCCGCTGGGGACGTCACGATGACGGTCCATGGGCGCTGCCATCTTTTTTTTAAAAAAAATTTTTACTTTTTTTTTCTTATGCGCATGCGCAGAAGCCGAGTTTCCGGCTTTTTTTATTATTATTTTTCTTCTGTGCATGCGCAGAAGCCGAGTTGCCGGCACTGGGCATGCGCCGCCATCTTGTTTTTGGCTCTTTTTTTGGATTTTTTTTGGATTTTTTGGCACTGCGCATGCGCGTGCGTGCTTTGCGTGCACGCACGTGCTTTGCGCACATGCACCCACAAGGCACAGCCACACGGCGCGGGAGGAAGCAAACCGGCAGCGAGGTAAGTTAGAACTCACCCCTGAAGTAGATGATGATGTTTTATCTTGCTTACTTTCCTATGACCACTATTATGTCAAGCATTTTTCTAACATGCTTCATTTGGTCCTCTTGTGCAATCATAAAAGCTCCTGCTCCTCCCTTTCCCCTTCCCCTTCCCCTTCCTCCTCCTCTTCCTCATGTTCCTGTTTTCAATTTCAACTTTCAAGTTTCAGAACCATTTAGCAAGCTGGCCAAGTAACTAGATTCAATTACAAATGACTATAGTGTGATAATCACCCCCTTATTCTAGTTTATTTAATGTGCTTATTTTCTATCTGGAGCATCAGACAACTATTTTTATTTTCTTCCCCCCCAAAAAATTATTGGACTATTTTATGGAAGCACAATGTGTTACTCCAGAGAGAGCCTTGTTCTGGCCAAAAGCATGTTATGTGCATGCTGTCAACAAACCCACTATTAATGTTCTCTATCATTGCTTCACCACATACTAAAATGTTTGAAATGCTTCAATTTGTTTCCTACGTGAAAGCCTTTCAAGAACTTGATTACTTTTCAGTGTGCAACAATAAAAAAGCAGTGTGATAAACCTTTATTTTTAAACAGAACCCTTTAATCACAGCTGCAGTGGGAAGGTGTTGCAGATTAAAGAACTATTATTGTGATCATACATTTTTCTGTACTCTGATAAAGGCTTGTAATGTATTAAAAACCCACTGTGTTTATTGAAACTGTTTGAGATGGCCTGAAATCTTTGTCTGTATGTGAATTCAGAGCCTATCACTCAGTTGGCTACTTTGAGATGTATAATGGGGTGTCCTGGGAGGTGGAGACGTTTAGATATTACTTTGTCTTTATTTTGTGTCCTGATATCAAGTTTGTGTCCATTAATTCTTCAAAATGTTTGTCCGGTTTGTCCTCTGTAGATTCCACAGGGCATCACTGTCAGATGATGGAATATATCACATTTGAAGAAGATGAAGGCACTTCTAATCTTGAATTTAGTGGAGAAATGGGAAATAATGGTTCATTTTTTAAAAATCCCCTTTACATCCGTAAAAGGGATTTTTTTTTACATGAACCATTATTTCCCATTTCTCCACTACTGCAAATGTATTATATCTTGTGCATAGAATTTGGAGAAAAAAATCATTCATTCTCCTGCAGAAAGTGCTGGGGCAGGGGACATGGTGGGGAGGAACGACTACCTTGCAAATCTATCTTTAGGTCTCTTTCTTCTCATTGAACAATGGAATTAATTGGCTGCTGCAATTTTTTGCCTTGGACCTGGCATGTTTTCCAGGTGGGGGGGGGAACTGTTTGTGGTGTACAGTGGGGTCCATTTCCATTTCCATTTTAGTTTTTGTGTCCAAAGCCACAACCATTTAATGTTACTTTCATTTTAATTGCATTTGTTTCATTTCATCTTTGCTTCAATGATCTAATCTGATGTTTCTCCTGTTTTTTCCATTGATTTCAATGGCTTCTGGCATCTGTGACTTTTGGGTCTTGGTCCAAATGATCTGAAATTGTCAGGCTTCTAACTTGCATTACCTGCCAAGATTGTACTGTATAAAAGAAAAGTGAAAGATGGAGTGCCCTCTCATTAGTTTACCTATCTTATGTTAATATAAAAAAGGCAATATTGTTAATAATAATAATAATAATAATAATAATAATAATAATAATAATAATAATAATAATAATAATAATAATAATAATAATAATAATAATAATAATAATAATAATAATAACAACAACAACAACAACAACAACAACAACAACAACAACAACATTATGATAATGTATTAACTGGATTGTAGTTAATAGAGCTAAGTATCTATGAAATGAAATATTACTGCAGAGCAAAATTGTATTTCCCACAGCTGGGTTTTTTTAATTACTATGACTTTCATAAGTAGCATTGTTACTTCATCTTTTTAAGAATGTATTGAATAAATTATCATCCAGGCAATTATTTGGGGTGGGGGGGGTGAGGAAGAGGGGGAATAATTAAATAGATACTTCCCTTTCTTGCCTTTGCCTTTTCTTACATATTCTGTAAGAATGAGGTTCTGCAATTTTAAACTTAGCTAATTCCACTCTTTCCAACAGCTATAGCAAAGTCATATCTCCAAATGCATGTGCAGTGTGGTTTTCCAATCAAAGAAAATGGGCACAATATTCAGTGCATGAGAAAATGTAGTCACAAAAATATGTGCTTGTGACAAGTGCTGTTTGTATGGCAAACATGCAGTATGTCCATTTGCAAGTTTAAATACATAAAATGTTCATATTAAGTCAAATTATGGATGCAAAACAGGTATATTAAGGAAAATTCATAAACATACATACCATTTTTCATGCAAACCTTTTTGGGGAGGGAGGGAGAGATAGGGAAAGTCAAACCTGACCCCTTGGGGCTTGGCTGGACTTGGCTTCCCAATTTCTCCTCATTAGCTCCTAATAAGAGAATTTGTGTGGTTTCTGCCTGTCTTTCCTTGTGAAGAATATGTGAAAAGACATATGAACTGGATTAGACTGAGTATTGATTCACTTGACATCATGTATTGATTGATGTCTCCAGAGCACATGGGTGTGCAACAGGGTGGTTGATGCATAGTTCAATACAGGGTTGTCTACCAGTGATAGTCAGTTGTCTATCCTTTCTAATTCACCTTTGGATTACACAGGATTGAAAATACATTTTTCTGGCTGCATTTAACTATCAGCAAAGCAAAGTGGGCACATATACTGACCGATCTCCCATCGCTAAAACTCCCATTGTCTCTACTCTTTGATTAAATTTTTCTCCACAGCAATAGGAAAAAATAATAGTGTGAATAATATAACTGGCATTTCCATTAATTATGAGTAGAAATCACTCCAAGTGAAATGGAAAACATTTGGAAAGAAAAAAGAAGGCTGGGTGCAAAAACAACAAAAAAACCCACCTGCTACTCAATATAAAGTTTGTTCCATGATAGCACTTGGAGTAATAAAAAACAGTCTGGCTGCTTCAGACCTTCTACAGGGGAAGCACAGCACAGCTTGTCAAAAAATGATGCCATCAAAGAATTCTAGTTGTACTGAAATCCTTTTGGAAATAAAAAGAGCATGTACGAAGGATCCAAGGATGCAATTTCCTATAGTTTTCAGCAGGGACCTTTCCAATAAAATGTCACATAAAAGAAAACACTGTCCTTTTTACTTCTGTTAAATCTTTTTCCTGTTCAGAAACAGAGAACTCCAGAATTTGAAGGGATACCAAGGGACAACAAGACAGGCAGTTTCATTCTAATGTGCTTTTTTAAGGCTGCAGTGGTTTGTGCTGCTATAGCTGTATTCTGATAGGGCCTGTAACATATTGGATTTGAAAGCAAAAAAGTGCTTTAGAGAGCACAGAACCACATACAGAACAATTGTATGCAACTCTTTAAAGCACCAGTATCAAAGATGCAGATGCTTTAAAGCACTGGTGTTAAACTCGCGATGTCAGGCCTGTAACACATTGGATTTGAAAGCAAAAAAGTGCTTTAGAGAGCACAGAACCACATACAGAACAATTGTATGCAACTCTTTTAAGCACCAGTATCAAAGATGCAGATGCTTTAAAGCACTGGTGTTAAACTCGCGACGTCAGGCCTGTAACACATTGGATTTGAAAGCAAAAAAGTGCTTTAGAGAGCACAGAACCACATACAGAACAATTGTATGCAACTCTTTAAAGCACCAGTATCAAAGATGCAGATGCTTTAAAGCACTGGTGTTAAACTCGCGACGTCAGGCCTGTAACACATTGGATTTTAAAGCAAAAAAGTGCTTTAGAGAGCACAGAACCACATACAGAACAATTGTATGCAACTCTTTAAAGCACCAGTATCAAAGATGCAGATGCTTTAAAGCACTGGTGTTAAACTCGCGACGTCACATTGTTATCATGTGACATATCACAACTTTTTTCCCCTTTGCTAAACCAGGGGTGGGCATGGCAAGCGCATGACGCATCCAGCCCACCGGCTGCAAGTTTGACACCCCTGCTTTAAAGAGTTGCAGACAGGTGCTTTGAGATATTCCTGTTTGCTTCAGAGCACCTTTTGTCCTTCAAGTGCAATGTACCACACATCTTAATATACTTAAACCAAACTAACTAAATTAAACACTGAACTAAACTAAACTTGCATAGAGTCAAACCCCTAGGGGAATAGTATCCTGATACTACACAAATCAGAACTAGGCAACTGGCAACTTTTAAACCATATGCAGACCTCTCTTTCTTTGTAGCTTCCAGATTCTCTTCCACAGCCGTACTATGAAAACTGGGAAATAAATCCTGAGGGTGTATATATTCCTTTCAGCATTTTTCTACAAGCACAGGATCCACTTATTTCATTGGTTGCAACAGTCATTAACTGACCAGCTTTGTGTTGAAGCCCGACGTCATGGGTTCAAGGAGAAACACTGGTTCAAAGTCACCCAGCTGGCTTTCATGCATCAAGTGGGGCTAGAACTCACAGGCTCCTGGTTTCTAGCCTACTTCCTTAACCACTAGACCAAACTGAGTTTATCTATATATCTGTATCTATAGCTATAGCTATATCTATCTCTCTTCATCATCTCTATCTACATCTTTCATCATATATCCAGTAGTTTATTTGGTCAATAACTAGCAAAACAAAATACCAAAGTAAAATCAAAAGGATGAGATAACATACTAGCACAACAAAGATAAAATAACACATAAAATTTGATATACACTGCTACAGTAGTGCATTAATTACCTATGCAAGTGTAAATCTAAAATATTACAGACTATGAAGTACAATATATATCATCTAAAAACAAGATAGTGTGTGTTCATGTATGTTGAATGACAAGCAAGTCAGTCTGACTTCCTACGTCTGACTATATTTCATATGAAGGTATGAGCTATCAGTCCATGGCTGTCACATGAAATGATAAATTCTCCTTCACAGAAGGCCTTCAAAGAGAAACTGGATGGTAATCTGTCAGAGATGTTCTAGTGCAGTGTTTATCAACCTTGGCAGCTTGAAGATGTGTGGACTTCAACTCCCAGAATTCCCCAACCACATGGCTGGTAATTCTGGGAATTGGTTCACACATCTTCAAGTAGCCAAGGTTAATAAACATTATTCTAGTGTAATCTGCACTTAGGGAAGTGCACTAGATGATCCATGAAGTGACTTTCAATGTTGTGATTACATAACAGGTGGGTATGTCACATTATTGTATAACCACTTTTAGACACCTTGATATTAGAATTATACTTGATATCAGAATTATATTAAACTATAGTTGCTTTTCTGATAATATACACATGAGCAAGTATGACTTTTTATATTGCAGTATTTCTTTTTCCAGCCACATTGCTGTTGGGAAGTAGGATTATAGCTCTGTGGAAAATAGACTTTTTGTATTTTGTTAATTTATAGTCAGACTCAGAGGAGATAGTCTTCTGCTATATTGTCAGTTATATTGTTGTTGTCAGCTCAAGCAAAATATTATGCTGTTTAACTGCTGCTAAGCCTATTTTGAGCCTGAAAGGACTCATAATTCCCACTCAATGACAATACTGGCATTTTGCTGTCTTCTTTAATCCAGGCTTTGAAGCCATTATCTTGCAATGCAAACTTAAAACACCCACAACAAAGCATATTCTTTTAGCATGGAAATCTCCTGGATTATAGAGAAAACAGTTTTTAACTGCATGAATAGGATCAGGTGCCCATCACTCTTTTCCTAAACAATTTCATCAACCCTAGTAAAATTCAGCAATATGCCATTTATTTTATTTTATGAAATCAAAACAATACCAGCAATGAGTATTAACTAGAAGAATTGATGCATTAATGGTCGCACTCTGATTAGCATCAATATCAATATCATAATCTTTTAATCTATTACCATTTGGGAATGGATATAAGTGTTTCACCACCAAATATTGGGCACCAGTAGTATTTGTATAGATGCCCTCTTAGGAACCCTAACCTCCTCTTTTTTTGGATCTGCCCATTCCTGATATCTCTTCCCAGCCAAATCAACTACATGCTGCTTTCTTATTTCCAAAAATCATCCAGTTTTGGGACAGAATCAAACTCCATTACAGATTTTCTTTTCAAGCAGTGTGTCAAATAAAGAGAAATGTCAATTTCATATTGGAATATATAATATTATATAATAATATAATATAATATAATATAATATAATATAATATAATATATGCTTATTTTATTATTTTTCCGAATATAAAAAAAAAAGATTC
>QLTV01003728.1:2351586-2364575 GCA_003457575.1 Thermophis baileyi | reverse complement strand
AGAAAAAAAAAACAAAATAAAAACAAAATAAACTAAAAAAACAGAAAAAATTCAATCAAAGGAATAGAATAAAATAACAATAAAATAAAAATATAATATTATAATATAATATAATATAATATAATATAATATAATATAATATAATATAATATAATATAATATAATATAATATAATATACAACTAATATTTCTCAGTTAAAGCGCATCCTAAAATATGTAGCTTTTGGGAATAGGAAACTTTAGAAAGCAGATATTCAAGAAAATTCCGTACAAAAAAGATACTTTACTGGAATGGTTAATGCAATGTATACCAGGGGAAATTATGTGAATTTTGTTTTATTGCTTTAAAAATGGTACAAATTTGATGGAACAAAGGAATACCTGAATGCAACCTCATTACATTCTCATAGATAACATTTTGACTGATGTGCACATCTATGTTCATCCAGCTCTCCTTTCCCAGGAGCATTAGAAAAAGAAAACATTAAGGCTTTTCCAGTTCCTCAGCTTTTCCTAACTTTTATCCATTACTTTCATAATAGTATGAAACAGTATATTGACCAAGAACATTTGAAATTGGCCTTTTATATGAAACAGAGAGATGCTCTCTGACTCAAAGTTTAAAGGATTAATTGTTAGCATGCCAGCTGTATTCTAGATATATTCACCATGATTATTTCATGATGCACCCTTCCTTAAGGAGAAGCTTTTGTAAACATTTTACTAAAATGTTCCTTGATCGAAATGGCATGCTCAAACCACCCAAGAAAGCAGATTTTGTTGGTAAATTGGTAAATTTATTTAGTCAATTTCTATGTATTCTAAATGGCAGCAGAAGAACTGTTGTGACCACCCATATTGCCTTTAGAGTTGACCTTTCTAACTTGCTATATATTTTACATTACTTTCTTTTAAGGGTTCTCATCAATTCATAACACCCTAAAAAGGTAAGTTGTATGTGACTTCCATGAATAAAACTAGTATGACTTCCTTGGTTGCAGTGATTGTGTTTACTATTTTTATCCCATTCTTTATCTTCTCTATATAAGCAAAATAAGAGCCTTTGAAAGTTCTCCTAGTGCTCTTGGCTTTTCCAGGCAGAGCAGGACTTTTCCAGGAAGCAGATTCAGATCTTCATGTCAAATGTGTGTGTGGGGGGGGGGGGAACGGGACTGAATTTAGGAAATAACATAAATGCCAGTCCCTGGCAACTCTTAGAGAGCATGGGAGAAGCCGGTGCAGAAATACCTGGAACCCAGCTGGCTTCCCTACTAATGAAACAAAGCTTTTGTCTCCATGGAAACACTTCCTCCCACCTCTTCCTGTATGGGATCCAAGCTTCCTGGCTTTATAACTTCTGTTTTGTGTAATATTGGAATTCAACATACCATCCACCAGTTTTCTAAAACCATGAACCTATTAAGCACAGTTAGAGAGAAGAGAGAGAGAGAGAGAGAGAGAGAGAGAGAGAGAGAGAGAGAGAGAGAGAGAGAGAGAGAGAGAGATGAGAAGACAGAAAAGGAGACAGATACAGAGAGATCAAGGTCATTCAGCTCTTCCAATGGTGCCCCCATTGCCACTGTAACTGAGTCTATTTACCTTGCTACTGATCATCCATGTCTCTTTTCTTTTACTCATTTATCAGTGTTAGACCCTTCTCCAAAGAGCATAATGTGTCTAAAGTAGGATAATTTGGGTATGGTCCTTTTCAGGAGTCTTCTCCAACACCAATGTTCAAAAGTGCCAACATTCTTCCTCTCTTGTATCCTGGTATCTGAATATCTTTTCCAATGACTCCATTCTATTCTCATTGTCATTGGTAAAGTTTGTTGTTTCATCTGTTGTCATTAATTTGGTTTACTTTATATTTTATTTAAATCCCATAAATGTAGAAAAGTTTAGCAGAAGGTCTGTAAATTTGTATCTCTTTCCCTTGTCCAAAAGAGATACTTTACATGTTTCTTATTGGTTAGACCTGTATCTTCTGGGTTCTCTCCCTCAGTCACATGTTCACCATGGGAACCCCAGGAGCACTACTCAGAAAGCCAGTGCTAACACATTGCATTCAATGTGCATTCCACATTATGTGCCAGCTTGCTGTCTTCTAATCCCTTCCTCTCCAGTGAATGTTAATACAAACATTAATTCCTTGCTTGCTAATCATCCCAGCATTGAGGTCAGCATTCCAAAAGGCTGGGAAGTGAGGAAAAGGAGAAGCACTGTCACAGCCATGTCATTTCCCACTTAGCATCCAAGTTGCCGGTCCCAGTTGTGGTCATTAAATGAGGACCCATGTATTATTCCAAGTGAGTTATACAATAAAAGCATCAATATCAGATCCAGAAATCCAAATAAAAGAATAACTGGTACTCCACCTTCCCTCTGGCCCTGTGGAAAAGCTCATAAACATAAACAAACCAATTCCTGCCACAGCCATAATCCTTGGTAATTACAGGCTGTGGTGCCATTCTACAGAACCCATCCTCTTTCACATTCTCAGCACGTGGGCTTGCAGAATCTATTTGTAAGCATGAAATCAAGGAAGATAAATGCCTGACTTTGTTCCACCAGGTCATACTCCATGCAGATACTCAACCTTCTAAAACCCACATTTCTAGTTGTGGAATAGAAGCAATTAGCAGATTATAAGCATCTTTAACACTTCGGTGTTTAACAAATGGCTTTCTAACAGCAATTGCTTGATTTACTTCTTTTTCTGCCATACATTTACCTTCAGCAGAAGCACTACATGCATATTAATTTAGCTTAAATTTATTCATAACAATATCAACCATTCCTGGAAATAATTTCTTTTACATTTCTTCTCACAGCTACCTCACAAACACTTTCCCTCTCTCTTCCCTCCTCCCACCCTCGCACAAATACAGCACTTGCTACAGTTGGTTTTTGATAAAAGTATAATAATAGTTGCTAATAATGCATATTAAATGACATTAAACTAAAAGAATAGCAAAAGCATTTAAATCCCACAGTCCTTTCTTTTGTTGATATAAAGCTTAATAAAGCTCCATAAAAAGATTTACAAATTCTTTATTTGCTTAACAATGTAGCAATCTTACCTAGCTTTCCTTACAATAACATGCAAGTTCTGATTTGAATTGTAAAGTATCTTCTGATATTTACAGTACTTTCATAAAGGAATATATATGGATAATCAGCAGAGGACTGAAATGGGCCTTCAGAAAAAATTCTCAGTAGTCTTTGCCATTAATTACACTGAATATTTCTATCATTTAGGAATATTGATTAAAAAAAAATCACTCCAGAAATATTACTTCGTTTGCATATGTGCTTTTGACAAAATTCAAGGGATCCTTAAATCAATTGATTGTTCCTTGTTTCCTGCCTCCATCCAGCTCACATATATTCTTTTGTGATATATTTGGCAAAATGTTGTAGCAATTGTAAGGCAGGTTTTTTTGAAGGAGGGGTTTGGAAAACATGAATCACAATAACTTCTAAGGCTTCAATGTGATACAATTGCTTTTTCATAATTGGCACTGATAGTGTGAAAAGTTTTTGTCTAATCTAGGCCACAACAATATTAGCAAATAAGATTTAATTTAGCTTCTGGGAATAAGAGTCAGAAAACTGGTATCACTTGGAAATTAGAATCTCTTCACCTCCCACTTCAGATAGGAAGACATCTGAGCATTTAAAGGTAAAACAAATAAATGGTATAATACACAATACATATTCATGATGGATAGCTTCTCAGAAACACTTTTTAATTGTGCATCATTTAAAAAAATGAATTTCTGGTTGGATGCTTTTAGGTCAGGATAGTCTAAGTGTAAAAAGCTAAGAAGAAAATCTGTATCAATAGATTACATTATTTCAAATTCAGTAATTTTATAAAGAAGAGGTATTCTCATCTCATCTCAAATTACTCTGCATTATAAAACTGATAGTAGGTTTATACTAGTTTATACTAGTAGTACTTTACTAGTAAAGTAGTAGTTTACTTTACTAGTAAAGTATTAATGATAATCCAGATAGTACTGTGTCACCATAGGGAAGTACTTTGTTGTATTATGCCTAAAGTGTTACTTTAACTGTTTTACATTCCAGTTAAACATCTTATGATATATAGTCATGTATTGCTATCTTTTTTTTTCCAAAAAATGTTACACAAATGAATTAGAACTTGCTTCAAATAAGGGTAATAGAAGGAATCAATAAAATACTGCTGATAATTTGGTGGAGAATTTGGTGAAAGTCAACATGTAGTCTCCATTAATGTTCAAACCAACAATTTGAGGAAATTTAAATTAAATAATACCAGTTCTTGGGAACACTATTCCACATATCCAATCTTTGGCTTTTCCATGTTCTAGTGAGCTTCTATTCCATAGAAGGTGTCTATTTGCATTCATTTGCATGCACGCAAAATCTTCATGAAATTAGGAATCCTGATAAAATAGAATATATTGTGTAGAAGAAACTGGGAGTAAAGCTCAGCTAAGGGGCTTCTTTCATCTAAGTCATATTTCTTCTACTGTGTTAGGCATAATACAACAAAGTACTTCCCTATGGTGACACAGTACTATCTGGATTATCATTAAAAAAAGCAATACAATAACTTTAAGATACTAGTTTACTTTTATCCTACTGAAATATTTAGTATAATGGAAAAGGAGATATAAATATTTTAAAAAGTCTTATTCAAAGGCCTTGCAATAAAAGAAAGAGAGGAGATATAATTTCTCCTCCATTTTAAAAACTGTTTTCCATCATTGCTTCCAATGGGAGGAAAATGAATAAGCACATCTCGGCTTTGACATAATTATTTTGTCAGAATAAGTGAGGGGAGAGAGAGACAGGGCCACTCTTGAAAAGTGATAGCCTCTTTTAGTGTATCATGCAACATATGTGAAATATTTCCTTGTGATGTTGTCTGATTTCACCATTTAAACGTCAGAGAAGCTCTACCTGGAGTCGAGTCTCTTTATCCAGTTAGAATAATACCTTTAAAAAAAAATCTGTCCTCATCATCTCTGCTTCAGAATCATGACAAAAATTCAAATGATGAAAAGTCAGTCAGTCTGTCAGTCTGTCTGTCTGTCTGTCAAAGGAATTTTAATCTTGGCAATAGTTCATTTTAACACAGAGAACTACATGAGAATTGAATGGTACAAAAAAAATTTCTTGGGGAGTGGAACAAACAAATTTTGCTAGGAATTAATTCACTCATACATAACCATGTTCAAAATCCAAGTTAAAAGAAAAAGGCATACAAATATCTATACGGCCGTACATTCATTTGATGTTGTTCTGGGTTGATAAAGAACATAAAAGACACAAACATGGCTCAACTGCAGCTTTAGGATAGGAATGTGTTTGGGGTAATGGCATTTTCTTCTTTCCAGAAGCAGACTTTCTGGGTTTATTTCCCAAAGGATGATTTGAGGCAGCAGCCTCTGTTTTCTCTCTCTGGAAAAGTCTGCAGAAAGTGTGGCAGAGTTTCAGTCAGACCCGCATGAGCCTCATGCTAATCCTTTCAAATCTAAACTAGAATTAAATTGGGCACATGTTGACATCAGAATCTGAAATTTAAGACAAGCGGGCCACTGCACATGCATAGAGAATCAGTCTAAATGAATTTCTCCTTCTCATGAGTCCGCTGCAGTCTTAAGGGCCATTTCATGCAAACACTGACCTGTTTTATTCCTGAGTCACCCTTTTTCTGAAAGGAATTCTGTTAAGATTGTTTCACTGATTCAACAAGAGGAAACAGTAAAGAATAATATACAAGGAGGATGGATTGGAGGGTTTAGCAGAACACAAGGGAGTTAAAAAGAAAAATGAAAGCCATGAAAAGAATCCATACAACAGATAGATTTTATCACTCACACGCAATAGGAAGCTGCATCTAATGTATAAAAATTGCAGATAACAAGGAGCCTGGGAAGCTGGTTGACATTTGTGACAGAAATCTGCCCCGCAGTCTAGTTTGAAAAGAAAGGATTGCTTGCTGAGCTTTCTTCATTACTTGGGTATCTGTGTGTCTGTGGATGTGTGTGTTAAAAGGGAAAAGATTAGCCTGTTTTCATTCCATATCATTTTCACATGTGTTTAGTCCATTGTTTAGTACATCCTTTGTAACTTGTTTCTATATTAGCCTGCATTTTAAAATCAAACAAAGTGTTCTGTATATAAATGTGCATTTGTTACACATTTGATCAAACAGTACGCTGTTAATAAACTATGCAGCTCTGAGAACGATAAGACAAAACTTGTATGGCAAAATTTAAAAAGGTAGGATATAAATACATAATCATTCCAATCAGGAGATGTGAATCAAATTTATTCAATTACAAAATACAGACTGAACAAAATTCAGCGGCCTCTCTTGCTGTGTGTCCATACGTGTGGGGTAGTTAGTAAAACTTAATTCCTTGTGCATACAAAGCAATAAAGTTATTTATATTTTAGTTAGCATACTCCTTCTGTTCTTTCCTGCTTAACCCTTTATTTATTTGACTGATTTTTATCCTGCCTTTATTATTGTTTATAAAAAAACTCAAGGCAACAAACATATCCTCTTCCTCCTATTTTTCCCCACAAAAATAATGTGGGATGGGCTGAAAGACAGTGGCCCAAACTCACATGGCTGTTTTTGCATACCTAAGACAGGACTGGTTCCTAGGCCAGCATTTTAACCATAGAGTAAATTGGCTCTCAGTGATATTTTAGTTCTACTCCCAGGGCAGTGCCTATTAATTGGATGACCCAATACCCAAAGTGACTCCCTTGATCTGAACGGATCACTGCTGAAGCCCCCCATTTGACTCCCCCAGGGTAAACTGCCTCTTGCAGAAATCTGTAGTCCTCTAACTGATTATTGTGCAGATTTCAGTTGTGCTGCTGGCCAAAGTAGACATGATAATAGTATTTAAACTTGAGTGCTGGCCCAGTTACACATAATGAAGTGAAGAAGTCTATCTTTAGCACAAACGAGAGACAGAATTTGCTGTCTATTTCAGTGGAAGCACACATGTTTTAGAAAATGCAGGACAGCCTGTGCTTGAATCCCATAACTCTTAGATTGATGGCTTCAAAATTCAGGATATTCTTTTTAGCTGATTGGTGGAATGTTTGTCTGCCTGCCTTATCTGACATGTCTCTATGTCTACTTCATTCACCTAATCTATTGAATCTGTTTTTCCTCCTTCACTTCTACTTTCACCTCTGAGAGCTGCATAATGTTCAGACATTCCATTTTATTGTTGTAACATATTCTGGTTTTAGTAACTGTGGAGAGGATTGAAGACTACAAGCAAAAAAACCTATCCATCTGTTACGTACTGACGTATGAGTACGTATTTGCATACTCGCCGCTGATTGGCTTAGTCAGCAGCAGGAAAATTGAACCACTGTCACTGGCCAAGCAGGCTGCAGGGAAACCCTTAAAAGCGGCTTCCCTGCCGCCAGCCGCCACTCCGTATTAGCTCCTGCTAGCCACAAATAAAGGTGCTGAACAGTTCCTACGTCTCGACTATTATTCCCGCGCAAATCTAACACTGGCAACAAAGGTAGTGGAAGGAGACAACAGGACAAAGGACACCTCGTGGCAATCCGCGGCCATCTTAAGCACGTTCCGACCTGCATTGGCCAACTCAACAGGATGACACAACAGCAATCTCCAGCACCAGCCTTCTTCAACCCTCAAACTGAAGAATGGAGAACATATATGTCCAGATTCCGCATGTTCCTGGAGGCTAATAACTTCCAGGATTTGCTGGAAAACAGGAAGAGGGCTCTCTTCCTCATGTACTACGGACCCAAGACCTACGAACTGGCAGAAATCTTGGTGGCACCTACGGATATCGAATCAATATCCTGGTCCACACTGCAAACGGCATTAAAAGAACATTTTGCCCCCTCTGATACCCCGATGGTGCACAGGTACGAGTTTTATCACCGACGCCAAAACGAAGGGGAAACAGTCAACAAATTTGTTGCCAGCCTCCGGGAGATCACCTCCAGATACGAATTCGTCAACCTGGAGGAAATGATGAAAGACCGCATCATTCTAGGTATGAGGGACCTCAACCTACAAAAAAAACTTCTAATCCGGAGGGGCGCCAATTTTAAAGATGTAGTTGAAGAAGCCAGAGCCGCCGAATCCTCAGACACCTCTGCAGCCAGCATCCGGAAAACCAGCGGGGTCCACCATGCGCAAAGACAAATGGACTGGCGGACAGAGGTTCCAGAGGCAGAAGAAGAGTACGACGATGACGACGATGACCACGTCTACTGGATTCAGCAGGACAGGCAGGTAAGCCCTAGAGACTTTAACCAGAGGCAGCCCCGTTGTGCCGGCTGCCTAGGGGGCCACCCCAGAGCGGCTTGTAAATTCAGAGAAGCCATTTGCCGCCGCTGCCAAAAGCGCAGCCACATAGCTGAGGCTTGCAGAGCCACACTATCAGCCCAATACCAGCCAGCCCCACTCCCCAGTAGACCACCCATGGGACCAGGGAGACAAGCCCAGAACCTCTCTGGGCCACAGAGAGGCAGAAGGCGGGACGATTACAGGTCCCAAGAGTCAAGGGGCACCTATCACACCTCGGTGGGCCACGCGAATGCCAACCAGGGTGAAAAGTTCGTAGTCACAGTGGCCATAGATGGACTGCCTTGCAAAATGTAGCTCGACAGTGGCTCCATGTTCACAATCATGGCCTGGGGCACACTAAAACAACTGATGCCCAATATCACCAAAAGACAACTAAAACCACAAGACATCCGCCTGACCAACTTCCATGGGAACCGGATCCAAGTCCTCAGAAGAGCAGAAGTCCCAGTTGTTTTCAAAGACTTCAAAGGGAACTTGCCTCTCACTGTCATTGAAGGACACCGGCCAACACTGATGGGGTGGAATGGCTCAAGCCGCTCAACATCAGCATCACGGGACTGCACCAACTAAGAGGGCACAAGCTGGATGAGCTCCTCACAGACTTCCAGACCGTCTTCAATAGGAGTCTAGGTAAATATAAGGGCAAGCCCATATCATTTAGCCTAGACCTCAGCATAACCCCAATAAGACTTAAGCCCCGAAGGGTCCCTTTTGCACTCCGACCTAAAGTCGATGAGCAGCTGGACAAGCTAATAGCCCAAGGGGTAGTAGAGCATGCCACGTGGGAGACCCCCATTGTCACCCCCATGAAGCCGGATGGGTCCATTCGCATCTGCGCGGACTATAAAGGGACCATCAATAAAGCCCTACAACCAAACGCATACCCGGTGCCCATTGTCCAGCATCTCCTACACTCCCTGGGCAATGGGAGAATATTCGCCAAATTAGACCTCACCCAGGCATATCAGCAACTGCCTGTAGATGCAGCCACAGCCGAGGCACTAACCATTGTCACCCATAGGGGGTATTCAAGTGCAACCAGTTGCAGTTCGAGGTCAGCATGGCCCCTGGCCTATTCCAATGCTTAATGGAACAGCTCTTAAACGGCATTCCAAGAGTAGTCCCCTACTTCGATGACATCCTCATCTCAGGGGACTCAGAAGACCAACTAATTCAAAGGCTGTGGCTCGTCTTAGGGCGATTTCAAGAACGGGGGCTCAAAGTGAAGAGAGATAAATGTAAAATAGGGGTCACCAGCATCAAGTTCTTGGGGTTTCTAATAGACGGGTCCGGTATCAGACCCACAGAGAAAAAGATTAAGGCCATCAAAGAAGCACCAACCCCCAGAAACAAGTCAGAGCTACAAGCATTTTTGGGACTATTAAACTTCTATGCCGTTTTTTTGTGACAGAAGGCAACAGTTGCTGAACCGCTGCATAGGCTCCTGTGGAAGACGGACATGTGGACATGGGGACAAAGAGAGGCCAACGCTTTTGCTGCAGTAAAGGACCTACTTTCCTCAGACAGCGTCCTAATGCAATACAGTGAAACCCTCCCCCTACTACTAACGTGTGACGCCTCCCCTTAGGGAGTGGAGGCAGTACTGAGCCATAAGTTGCCCAACGGCTCAGAAGCCCCCATAGCATTCTACTCAAAGACCCTATCCCCGGCTGAACGCAACTACAGCCAGTTAGATAAGGAAGCGCTTGCAGCAGTGGCCGGCATCAAGCGCTTCCACGAATACCTGTACGGCCGCAAGTTCGAATTAATCACAGACCACAAACCACTGCTGGGTCTACTTGCCGGAAACAACCAGACACCACACTACATGTCGCCTAGACTAACATGATGGTCAATCTTCCTCTCGGGGTACAGTTACACACTTCTCCACCGACCCAGAAGAAGCATCGCCCATGTAGATGCCCTCAGCCACTGCCCTGAACCCGACCTGGTGGAAGACCCCGCTCCTGTGGCCGAAATTCTGCTCATCAACATAGAACGAACGAGCCCCATCACATCCTGGGACATCACGGAGCTCTCCAAAGAAATGAACTGGGTGTTAAGGGGGTGGCCACAGGAGGAAGAAGGGGAGGAATTTAAGACGTTCAAAAATAAACAGACGGAACTGTCAGTACTTAAGGGCTGCTTACTATGGGGGGAGAGAGTTGTGATTCCCCAAAACCTCAGAAAGAGGGTGATCAGGACATTACACATTGGGCACCCGGGAATAGTGCACATGAAGGTGCTAGCAAGAAGCTACCTGTGGTGGCCACACCTGGACCAAGACATCGCAGAGTGGGTGGCCACTTGTCAGCCCTGTCAAGAAACCAGACCAGTTCCCCCGAAATCCAGCCCAGTAGAATGGGAGACCCCCAACGCACCATGGTCAAGAGTCCACATAGACTTTGCAGGACCAATGGCGGGTCAGGCATTTTTAATAGTCGTGGACAAGTACTCCAAATGGTTGGAGATAGTCAACATGCCTTCAGCAATGACTGAAGCCACCATCAGGGCACTATGAAGGCTATTCGTGACCCACGGGCTACCAGACACACTAGTGTCAGACAACGGACCCCAGTTGACAATCCGACAGATGGAAACCTTCCTGGCAAAACTTGGTGTCAGACACGTACTCGTCTCGCCATTTAAGCTGGCTAGCAATGGCCAGGCAGAGAGAATGGTAAGAATGACGAAAGAGACTCTGACAAGAATAGGCCCAGGAAGCTGGCAGGAACGAATCGATCAATTCCTGCTAGCCCAGCATATAACTCCAAGTGCAGCAACCAACCGCAGCCTGGCAGAGTTATTGATGGGACGGAAACTATGATCCCAGCTGGACAGGCTAAATCCGACATATAACCCGGAGAAGCCTCTAGACTCTCACCAACCAACCCAAACACTGGACATCGATGATTGCCCAAAATTTCTCTGGGGACCCCAAATGGGTCAAGGTGACAGTCACAGACATCACCGGCCCTAAGTCCTACAGGGTCCGGCTGGAAGACGGCCGAATATGGAGGCGACACGTAGACCACCTCAGGACCCGAGTAGGAGACTCCTGGCTCAGGCACCCAGAAGCAGAACCAAGCCCCCAGAGCGATCACAGAAACAACGGAACAACGCGGGTCTCCGCCCCACCGACTATACAGTTCCAGGCACACAGACACTGATGACGACGACCAGGCCCTGACTCAACAACACCAGAGAACTCTAGTCTCAAGCCCAGAGGGAGAACGCGAACACCTACCAGAGATCACCAAGATCCAGCACCGTCAACCGGGACTGGGGGACGATGGAGCAGGAAGTTCAGCCTCCATGCCTGGACGGAGACGGAGCAACAAAGACCATGTCCACACCTGGTGAGAACTCCCGAGGAACTGAATCGCGCAGGCCCAGTAGGACTATACGGCGGCCCGCCTACTTGCGCAACTACGTTGCTCGTATCGAACCCTGATTGGACAATTGCTGAATTAAGAGGGGGGGGTGTTACGTATGAGTATGTATTTGCATACTCGCCGCTGATTGGCTTAGTTAGCAGCAGGAAAATTGAACCACTGTCACTGGCCAAGCAGGTTGCAGGGAAACCCTTAAAAGCGGCTTCCCTGCCGCCAGCCGCCAGTCCGTATTAGCTCCTGCTAGCCACAAATAAAGGTGCTGAACAGTTCCTACGTCTCAACTATTATTCCTGTTCAAATCTAACACTATCCATGAACATTTTTCTAAAATTCTCTACTTCTTTAAAAGACATGTGGATGCAAATAGGCTTTTTGCACAGTACTAGATTTTTCCCCCCTCCCTGCATGACATTCCTGTAGTAAATGCTGACATTTGGAAACGTGCAAAATCTGATGCAGAGCTATGGCTACATATTTTGTGTGTGTGTGCTCGCTCTAAAACCCACTAAATTCAGTGGGCCTTAAGTAGATAAGTAAAGGATTGCATTGTAATTTTTAATCTTCAGATTTGTCCAGAGATGCAACTTGTCAGTTTCTATTAGATTTCACAAAAATCTTTGTTCTTCCATCTGCCTGTTTACAAAAACACTGACATGTCAGAGCTGAAATGGCTTCAAAAGTATAAGGACACTTCTTAAGACAATAGAAACATGAAACTGGTCTTTTTTAAAAAAAAAAAATCCTATAGTGATCTATTGCAATTACGGTGGTAGCTCTCATTCCCCCCCACCACCACCTCTCTCTTTTAAGATATCAATAAACAGCTTGTACAGAAGTGTAAATCCTGGCACCAAGTTAAAAAAAATGTGCCTGCCTGTTGCTTGCTGAAATATAAGAAAGGCTCTAGTCTCTAGGCAGCAAGAGCCAATTTAATTGTGACTTCAAGCTGAAGAGGGGAAGGGGTGGTCACTGACAAATTATCATTGCCTTTCAACAGTTCTTCCAAAATTATTTGCTTGATTATCAACAGGAAGGGAGGGAGGGAGGGAGNCTGAAATATAAGAAAGGCTCTAGTCTCTAGGCAGCAAGAGCCAATTTAATTGTGACTTCAAGCTGAAGAGGGGAAGGGGTGGTCACTGACAAATTATCATTGCCTTTCAACAGTTCTTCCAAAATTATTTGCTTGATTATCAACAGGAAGGGAGGGAGGGAGGGAG